>JARKIA010000275.1:0-216839 GCA_029289565.1 Mycena galericulata | reverse complement strand
CACCGCTTCCACTCAAGCTCCTCGAGGTTTCAGGAAATGCATGTGCTTTTCATTCTAGGAGGGTTTAGGGACCAAATCCGTGGGAAAGATAGACGGAAACGAGATTCAGCCAAAATTCACGCAAAAAGATTCACGGTTCCCGATCAGGCCCTAAGCCTTAATATTAAGGGGTAATTAAGCCTTAATATTACAGCCCTTTGCGGAACATAGGGCGCGGCGTTTTTTTTTTTTCCTTTTTGAGACATTTTCGATCTTTTCGACCATTTCCCTCGCTGCGGCCTCAATTCTCAACATTTCACTCTGAAAACTATATGAGCTGAACGGTAGTGAAATTCCGCATGTCCTCTCGTGCTTCGTTTATCTTTATTCCACCTGTATAATATGCAGTATGAATTTATTACTCTTTCAAGCAGATCTCCTCCCACAAGGGGAGATTTTGATACCGTGCTCCAGGCCGTTATTACAGCAAACATAGGTGTATTTCAGAGGTCACCTCGTCGCCTTATTCGTTTTTTTGTGCCCAAACAATGCAATTGAATGTGAAATATTAGTGTCTACTCAAGTACAATGTTTCTGCATGATATAAAGACTGGTTGCTTAGATGTTTGTTCTGGGCCCCTTATTAGGTATTTAGAATGGACCCTACGACTCAGATTACCGTTGAACGCCTTCGCGCTAGCACACGACGCGCGCCAATTTACCATCTATAACAGTCACGTGGTGCTGCTATGCGCAACTGATGTCAAATTAAGGTGCGTCGCGTTCCATCATGAGGGCATGCAGCCAGAATCTGAGTTGTGGGGTTTCTTCTAAGGACCTCATAGGGGGCCCAGAACAAGCATCTAAGCAACCAGTCTTTATATCATGCAGAAACATTGTACTTGAGTAGACACTAATATTTCACATTCAATTGCATCGTTTGGGCACAAAAAAACAAATAAGGCGACGAGGTGACCTCTGAAATACACGTATGCTTGCTGTAATCGCGGCCTGAAGCATGGTATCAACATCTCCCCTTGTGGGAGGAGATCTGCTTGAAAGAGTAATAAATTCATACTGCATATTATACAGGTGGAATAAAAATAAACGAAGCACGAGAGGACATGCGGAATTTCACTACCGTTCAGCTCATATAGTTTTCAGAGTGAAATGTTGAGAATTGAGGCCGCAGCGAGGGAAATGGTCGAAAAGATCGAAAATGTCTCAAAAGGAAAAAAAAAAAACGCCGCGCCCTATGTTCCGCAAAGGGCTGTAAGGGACTAGTTGCTACCCGTGAATAAATTCACGGGTGCGGGGTAAGAAGCTTGAGATGAACAAATTTATTGTAGTACTTCTGTATATACAACATTTCTTGTAGTCCCTACGAGCTCTAGGTTGTCATCTAATAGTATATGAATACCGCGATGATTAGTGGCTCGTGAAAGGGCAACGTAGAGTTGACCATGAGCAAACACATCTTGGAGAAGATACAGCCCAACTCGGTCCAGTGACTGGCCTTGAGCTTTATTGATGGTCATTGCGAATGCTAAACGGCCAGGAAACTGGAGGCGTCGTAATTGAAAGGGTAATTTGGACGAATTGTTTGTCGTTAATGGAATGCGTGGAATGAAACATCGTTCACCAGTATGAGGACCGGTTATGATGATCCCTTCGAGCACTCGACGGCTGATCTGTGAGATGATCAATCTCGTGCCATTGCATAGACCTGCGCTTGGATCCAAGTTGCGTAGAAGCATCATGGGGCAGCCCACTTTCAACATCAAACGATGCAGAGGGATTCCTGTTGGTGTGAGCGTGTTCAGGAACTCAGTGGGATAAGAAGATGATTCAGTTGCTGTCCCGCTTCCAGTAGGATCAACTGCGTCGTCAGCGCTTGGTAAGATACGGACTTCTCCCGGAAGCATTTCCAATATTTTTCCGTTTAGCATGTCGACATCCTTGTTCAAAGGGGCCAGGATGGCGCGTCCGGTGAAGTACGCACATAGATCGTCTTCGGCACGGGGTTGATCAATGGAGTCGTAAACGGAGTTGATAAGATGCGGAAGGTTTTCCTTTCCTGGCGGTAATAGCATACTTTCTGGAAGGTAGATGCAGTCATTTATAGACGGGATCTGACCTTCACCAACTTCCAGTAGCCATTTGGCAAAATGTGACGCCTGTAATCGCTCAGAAGGGGAAAGTGTTGCCTTCAGTACTCGCATATTGATGGTTAGATGCAGCTGTTCAACTTTATGCCAAAATGGAGACGCTGTCAGACATGCATTCAGGATGTCTGAGCGAAAGCCATCGGCGACAACAGGCAAAGTTTGTCGCCAATCACCTTCCAATTTGTCGAGTGAGGTCGGATCTATTAATTCTATCAACCGGGAGGAACGTACCAGATAAAAGGGTAGGGATCCCTCCAAATAATTCCGTTGAATCGCGGATGTCCTGTAATGCTCGATTGACAGCCTCGACAGCGAACCGGTGCTGGGAGCCGATTTCATCCCACAGAAGTAGCCGAGTTTGCCGGAACAGTTGCGCCAAATATGATTGACGCGAGATCGTACAGGAAGCATCCGAGGTCAGATCCAGCGGAATTTTGAACCTCGAATACGAAGTTCGGCCATTGTCGAGCAGGATGGCCGCAATTCCTGTAGAAGCAACTGCTAACGCGATATCTCCTCGTTCTCTAACAAACGCAAGGATAAGGTTTTCGACATGGGTTTTTCCACAACCACCTGGTCCGTCCAGCATGAATGTACGTGGTTGTCGACTGAGGTATGCTCGAGTAACTGTGTCAAATACAAACCGCTGGTCAGGATTGAGCTGTGGTATGGAAGCCGCCAATGTTCGTTGAAGTGATGCACGGTCAAAGGCACGTTCTTCGGCAATAATTCGTTGTTCGAGAGCATCTCTCAAATTGAGAGCTATAGACGGGCCGCGTAGATGGAAATCCCGAAGTGATTTTCCTGCAAGCTGTAACTGCTGATCAACGAGGAAGAGGCCCATAGATTCAACATGGGCCCGAGTTATCTCTGCATCGGATATGCCGTGTTGTCGGAGAAGGTATCTGCAGTCATCGGTAATTGACTCAGAATATTTGTCCCATAGCTTCTGAGGATCTCGGGGAGTGCACTCGAGTAAAATGGTACAAAATAGACGGCGTAATTGGCGTCCTGTTTGCATGGCTGCAGCTTCAGTTAAGCAGAATTCATACTCTTCATCGGACGCTAGAAGGCCGAGGGCAGCACAAGCTGCTTGGAATGTAGGGTATGTTGTCCCATTTATGGTGCGTAGATGCTCGAAAGAGATCGCACCCGGAACAGAGCAAAGAAGCATACGAAGATAGTATCGTTCGCCTGCACTGGGGCTGACGAAGTAGATTCGCCCATAGGCAAAGCCGCTTTTACGAGGCATCCACTTCTTTTCAGAGCTGTTCCAGGTAAATTTCTCGGGCATTCGATCATATGTGAGATCTCGTGTCTCCTCCGGATAACGTTGGCAAGCGGCAAAGTATTCTGTTAAATTGGTACATCTGGCTTTCTTGGATGTGACGACTGACTCTATTGTAGCTGTCTCTGGATTGAATATAACTGGGGTGGTCAGGCAAGTGGCACTGGAGGCGTGTAACACTCGGCGAGTTGGCGTGGAGGCTGAAACCGAAAAGACGCCAGACAGCTTCCGCCGGTCCGATGTACCGGCCATCAATGTAGTCAGAAATTTCGTCACGTCCTTGAAATTCAGGACGACCATCGCCTCCCTCTTCTACGGTTGCCGCTGCCCGAGTTGAGCCTTTGTGGACATATTTCGGCAGGTACTTGACAGCTAGGATGCTCACGCATATCTCCATGTTTATATGCGCTTGGAATTTAGCGACCAAAGGCCTGGGTAAATTTAGGATTAGTTGGCTATTCGTCTTGAGTTCACAAATCCTCGAGATACCTGGAATATGGTACAACAAATCGATTATCAAATCTGAAGCCTCGTTTCATGAAGAATCTTCCATCATTTCGCCGTCGATATGCGGGATAGCTGTCTTCAACCAAACTGGTGGAGTCACGGAATGGGCGAGGGTAATGACGGGTGCATTTCCCGTCAACTGTGCAAGGTTTCGTCGAGTCATGAACGCCACAAGGGCCATGGAGAAGTTCTGCCGCGACTGTATGAAAAAGATCTGGTTCGAGGTGTTCGTCCGGTAATTCAGCGCATACTAATCGGTCAATATCTTCAGAAGTCTGCGGTTTATCATTCGGGTGTAGGATGATAAGGGTATGGCTGTGTGGAAGACTTCTCTTCTGAAATTCAATGACTGTGAGTAGACCAATGACTCGACCGAATATATGTCTTTCGGTGATGTCTTTGAGGAATTCATCATTTTTTAGTTTGAACACTCTCGAGACCAAATCAGGGCGATCTTCTGCCAATTGTCCCGGTAATAATTCGCGTTGGATTTCTTCCCAGTGCCCATTACAGGTAAACGTGATGAAAAGATCCGGTTTACCTGACGATGATGAATGTGGCACCAGAAGGCGAACAGAACGGTATGTCTCACCGGAGTGTCGAACAATGGCTAATGCATCTTGATAGAGCTGTACCATGTGTCGTGGACTTCCTGTGTACGAAGAGGGAAGGACAGTGCGTCGTCCAACATCGGCCAATGATAGATCACCCTCTGCTGCATCCATAAGACCGTTATATAAGTCCACCCGAAGTTGGCTCTGGTTATATTGTAGGAAGCGAAGTTTGTTCGCTTCCGTTTGCGCCCAAGCATCGACCAAAAATTCTTGGAACAGCGCACCAGAGCGTAAAAACAGGTTGAACTGGTCCGGACGATTATGCAGGTAGAAACTGTACCATTGGGCCTGTGAAACTCGGGTGGAGCCACCTCTGCCACGTTGGGGAGGAGGAACTTTGGTTGAGTTCCGTCGATATGCTCCGCCAGCAAGTCATTACCTTTGAATGGTATTTGGTCGTACCACCCTTGTTCTCCGTGTGGTCGCAAGATTGGGAATCGAAGCGGCAAAAATGAAGCATGAAGTTCGGAAACACGCTGTAAAGAACCATTTTGGTTTTCAACAATGATATCACGGCCCTGGAATTTCTGAACCATCCCCTGGTGCAATTAGAGATATCTCGTCCACGGTAGGTCGGTTGTAAATGCGTGGGTCACGTTGAGCTGGATTAAGCATTTTAAAGTGTAATTGTCGCGTGTCGTCTAATGCTACTCTATCTTTTGCATGACGATATGCGTGGATGTATGGGTTGTTGCAACGTTCGAGTATGTTCTATTCAAAAATTTTACCATCGGTTTTTGTGAGTACTTGAGAAGTAATATATATAAGCACCTGAAGACGAAGTAAGATATCCTCATTTGCCTGCCCGTGTCCATGTAAGGCACGCGTTGGGCCATATCTTGCTCTGTACCATTCATGATGTAGATCTGCGAGAACTGTGGCTTATTCGGGTCGATCGGTAAGAGAGAGCCAATCGAATGGTACAGTTCCCCATATAAGCGTACAATTCGATGTCCAGCTGGACCCCATACGGACGAGTCAAACTTTGCACCAATAGAACAGAAAGAAAGGAGATTGTTATATGTCCGAATGTTCCTTCGGAATTCTGTAGCAACTGAGAGAACAATTATTGTACGAATCGAGTTGTAGACAGAATATACCTGGATCAGTCCCGGTAAACAGCAATTTTAAATCGTCGTCCTGCTCTCCCCATGTGGGTAGGTGAACTTTCCCATCGGAGCAGCAGGTGGTGAAATGGGATTGGTCATGTTCGATCCCGATTTTCGCTCCTCCAACCAGTGCAATGCTTTACAGTTTGGGCAAGGTACGTCGCAGTGACCCAGTATATGTGGCACTGAATAATCTCGCTCTCGACGTGCTTGTTGTGATTCATATGCCTGGTGTGTAACTCTTCTGTGGTGAGACTGATTGTCATCAGCGGGTACATGGTTTCGCGCAGAGGCTCTAGCTGTTTTAGTATGTCTTTCAAAGTTGGAAGCCAGTGCGGACATTGTGGGTGATGCCAGGGGATGAATATTTATTGAGGGATATTTAACGGCTTGTCAATTAGACTTATAGAACCGGAACTTGCAAGGGTTGCGGTCCAGAGCTAGTAACATCCAGGTCCAGAGCTTCCAAGCGTTGAGTGGTCACATAGCCGTTCAAGACTTTACAGTGCAGTGAGGCCGTTTTAGGAAATTAGGAATCATAGATGTCGTCGTTCAGAGTATTGAGTACCAAATACAAAGGAGAATGTAAATTGATCAAGTCGAAAGCTGAGAGCCACCTCATTGTGGTCGTTATCGTCGTCCTTACGTTTACGCTTCAGAACACGCTGGTTCTTGGCATAACTTGATCCGCCGCTCTTCGATGGGGACTCAGCCGCGCCAGCCTTAGTTGGGGTTTTCATGAAGTGCGAGGAGTCGGCCCATACGTGATTCGAGCGACGTCAATGATCAAGAGTCCGCTCAGTTCTTGTTCGCGTCCAGCAAGTCGGCCGCCCACACCGACGGTCTGTCCGATCGCAGGCATGAAGAAGCTTTGCCAGCGTGGGTTGCTTCGGTCGACGCGAACTTTCACAGCAAACGGTTGATTACCATCCTTTACTCTCTTCAGTATGTACATGCTTCGGCAGAGGTGGAAAGGAACGCACTACAATATAGCTTGTCCCAGCTACATTGAACATATGAAACTCCTCCGTGGTTTCAGGCGCGCTGACAACGCCTAAAATGTTGAACCTTGGTGGTAGGATATCGGGACAGGTTGCAAGATAATCGTGGTCTATATATATGTAAGCGTGCCGGACAAATCTCGAGAAAATGTGTACCAGAGGGCGAACCAGAACCTAATAGTTCCATTTCACGAAAATCGGAGGCCACAGTGATTTCTGCGCCACCGTTATTGGCAAAAGCCGCTTCAACTTCGAAAAGAGCCTGCTCCAGCGGCGGACTCTCCATATATGAGACCAGAGTAGCCGGATATTCCGCGTCATCGACAGTGAGGATGGTGCCGATTGAGTATCGGTTAGTGCGAACAGTTTGGACGGAGAGAACAGGCAAACGCCCAAGGATATAGCAGTGTGACATATTCCGAGTCAAGAGATGTGGTTGGAGAGGGCAGCGACAGATTTATATGGTGAAATTCGAAGACCATGATAGAAAAGGCCTAGAAAAAAACATGCGGTGTGGATGACGTTGAGGGTAAGTAGGTTAATTGGCAGGAGGCCAGCCTGAAGCCAGACTGGTAAACAGACAACTGTAGGACGTTACTGGTAGTGGAAGAAAGAGGCCCCGGAGAAAAAACGTGCAGTGTGGATGACGTTGAGGGTAGTAGGTTAATTGGCAGGAGGCCAGCCTAAGGCCAGATCGGTAAACGGACCGTCGTAAGATACTACTGGTATTGGAAGATTCCAAAAGGCCCTCCGGGCATACCTGGTACCTCCAACCATAATTTTCCCAGAGGTTGAATTTCAGTGCAGCAGTTTTATAAGTAGTATCATTATATGTCTCAAGGTTTGCTCAGGAGTCAGCACACAACCAGCTCACATTGAGCCTGGTGGGTGATCCATTGTACATACCCCGAGATCATGGTCACGGATAAGAATCCAAACAACTTGAATTCTGTGGTAAGTAGTTCGCTCTGTAGTGAGTACAGCAAGTAGCAGTGAAAGGATTCTTATGCTCTGTGCACCTTCATTCTTGGGACAGTAGATACATGAAGTTTCGCCGTTCATGAGGAATTTGAGGCAAGTAGTCTGTTATAAGTTTAAGTCAAGCACATTTCTAGTGCTTGTCGTTGGCTCGGCGACGACCCCAACATATGCGCCTGATGAGAGTGCAATGTAAGCCCTCGGCTGATTGATGCGGGCACGTCGGCTTGTTTTTGGGACAGCTGCGGTGAGACGGGGGCTCTCGAAGTACGGCGGGAAATATGCTATCTAGCCGCTAAAATGCAAATGGACAAATGAACTATCCACTATACACTAACAACCAAATCACACTACAACCAATCACTCCTCTTGTATTGAGAGCTTTGAGTCGGGTAGTTCGGGGTTTGAATCAACGGTTTGTTGACCCTATAGCTAGTCTGTACTCGTAGGGGTACTTGCTAAGATCGCTACTCAATTAAGGTGTCTTATTTGAGTAAGGTTCTTGGATATTGTCTGGGTAGTTCTGGTCTTATTTCAAGACTAATGCGGTACAATGTACGATGTTTATAGAGTTTAATGACACTGGGTCGGGTTTGGGCGTCAAATAGACGAGTTTGTGGTTATACACCAAGGTTTTTGGGTGGCTTTCGGCCTTAAAAGAGCTTTCGGCTCAGTACTGATGTTCGGCTTTCGGCCTTAAGAGAGCTTTCGACTCAATATGATTCAACGAGACTGGTTCTGACGGCTTTCGGCCTTAAAAGAGCTTTCGGCTCAGTACTGATGTCGGCTTTCGGCCTTATTCAAAGGGTTTTCGACCCAGTTCTCGAGGTTTCTTATATTTTTAAGGTCTGATCCAAATCCAAATCTATTTCTGGTGCTAGGTGTCTGTGGGCTAGGCCCGAGCTAATCAAATCTAGTGGAACAAACAAGGACAACCAACTCTGGTGCCTGCCTCCAAGGGATATGCGCTACCGTTCCTGCCCTTTCTGCCCCTTATTTATACTATTCACAACCTGCTTACACTACTTGGTTTACGCTACTTGCTCTCTAGTATGACTCGTACGGCCTCCTGTCTCCGTCGGCGTCCCTCGTTCTTGATTGGCCAGTAAAGGCGTGCTCTGACAGCTGCACACGGTCGTTGGTTTGATCCATCAAGGAGCTCTTCTTGGCAACTGATGCCTTGCTCAAGTAAGGTCTTCTTCGTCTGTGGCTCTATGTCCCGAGCCCGGAAGGGTCTTCTTCGTCTAGCCTGCCATCGTAGCTTCAATACGGTACCCCATAGTCATAGGTTAGCTCAACCCGTCTATCCATGGTTCGATTAGGAACCTTGGATGCCTTATCCGATTTAAGGATTATCGCGATCTCTATAGTGATGCTGGTTGCCTAGATCCGGAATTGCCGGTTCTATTCTTGGATGCTATCCGTCTTGGCAGTATCTGCCTTCTCCCAATAGCCATTCCCATCATGTGGCCTGAACGCGCTAGTCCTTTGTGTCAAACACGGACAATCTTAGTCTAGTCAATCTTCTATGAAGGACTTGGTTCCGCCACTGTGCAAATATGATAGTTTCCTTCCCATCTCCTTGGTAAGTGTCCCAGCAAGCAGCCTTAGGCTTTATATAACCTAGTTTCTCTGCCACGATAGTCTAGTTCCTTACTCGAGTAAGACATATATTGGCCCCATTTGTGGAGGTACCGCTATAGATCCTCCCGGTTCATTCCCTATTGCTATTAGACTTGTTAGGCTACTCGTTCGGAGCTCCCGAAAGCCTCTTAGGTATGTAGCACACATGCTTGACAGCTGGAAATGCGTAAAATGCGCAAATTCAGGTGTACTTGATTACACGGCTTATCACCGTGACCGGAACTTCAAGAACCGGAGGCGTCTCGTCCGTTGCCGGAACAACCGAAGCAGATCCCGGAGGAGGTTCCGGGTTTGTCGACAGTGATTCCTCCGGAGGACAGGACCGGAAAGCGATAGTGGCTTCAGTCCAGTTAATCAACGGATTAATGCGGGTGAGCCAATTATATCCCAAGACCATGTCGCACGGAGAATCGAGACGGGTGACGAAGAAGTCCATGTATTGGACTTCGCCAGAAGGAAACCGGAGGAGTAGCCGGAGCATCCGGTTTATGATGGTAGAGGAGCCGTCGAGATACCGGAGTCGGACCGGTGCAACCGTATACGTAGAAAAGCCATTAGATTCGCAGATTTTCAAAGATATAAAACAATGAGACGATCCGGAGTCAACAAGCGCACGCACACGGGAGTTGAATCCCGCGACTACTCGAGATAGGAGAGATGGGGAAATGGTTGAACATAATTCCGGCTCGGAGATGTCCGGCCGGAGCGGGGATATATCGAGAAAGACGTAAAGGGCATTAAGTAAGAGGGCGGAAGCGTTGAGACGAACCTCGGTAAGCACCCGGGAGTCAACGCAACTCGGACCAGGTGCGGAGGGTTCCGAGTTGCTGATCAATTTTTTGACTCGCCAACCGGAGGCGCCGGAGGCGCCGGGGCATTACCGGAGGTCGAAGCCTGCGCGGCCTTGGCGTCGGCACGCGCGGGACGCTTCGGGCAGTTGTCGGCGGTGTGACCTTTGCCTCCACAGTACATGCAGAGGTTGTTCTTCCGGCGGCGTTCCCGTTCGTCCTGCTTGATCTTCCCGGAGGCGTCAAGCTTGTCGGCGTAGGGGTGAGAGGCCGGAGCCGGATCGGACGACTTGCCCTTCCCCTTGCCCTTGTCTTTGCCGCCAGTGCGTCCGGCATTGTTGCCGGCATTGCCGGGATTGCCGGAGTCGGGGTTGGACGATTTGGGATTCTTGCCGGGGCCCTTGTTGCCGGATTTGGGGTTGCCGGATTGGCCACCGCCGCCGGGACCGGAAGGTTTCTCCCGGTCGTGATCGCGTTGCTTCTCCGCCTCGCGTTTCCAGTACCGGCCATCGATGAGACGAGCGACCATCTTCACTCCGTCGAGGGTATTGACATAGTTGTGATGGACCATGTCATCCTTGATCCGGCGGGGAAGTCCCTCGTAGAATTGATACCGGAGGGCGTTATCGCTCCACCGGGTCAAAACGGAGAGGAAGTCGAACTCGATGATGTAAGTGGTGATCCGGTCGCCGGTTTTCATTCGGCAATCGCGGATCTTGTCCTCGGCATCCCCAACCGGATCGTGCGGCCCGAAGTTAAGCGTAAGTTCCTGGACGAAGGCGGCAAAGTCGCCGTCCCAAGCCGGGATGATAGTCGGGTCGTACAAATTGGGGGAAAACCACTGCTGAGCGCTACCCCGGAGGTACGAGATGATGTACAGGATGCGATCATCATCGTCCGGGTAGTCTTGGGGGCGCTCCGCGAAGTGCAGATAGCACTGGGTGAGGAAGGACTGAAGTTTTGCCGGGTCCGATCCATCAAAAGTATCCGGATTACGGAGATTGGATCGGGTGGAACGAGCAGGAGGAGCCGGAGGACGCGCCGCGAAAATATTAAGTGTATCGCGGAAGGTCCGAAGGGTGTCCACAAAAAGTTCCTCTTGGGGGTCCGGAGTAGCGGGACGGCGCTGACCACGTCGTGGGCCGCCCGGTCCTCCACCACCGGGGCCTCCGGGGCCAGGTTGACCACCGGGAGCACCTCCCTGTGGACGGTCTCTGGGACGGTCGTCCGCGGGACGGTCAGGAGCTGGGGACTGACGGGCCGGTTGATCGCCACCACCACCATCACCTCCACCGTCACCTCCACCGCCGGCACCACCTCCGGCTCCTTCTTCCTCATGACGAGAGGGAGCGGATTCGGAGTGAGCGGAAGGATCATCGTGAGATAAATGAAGGCTTCCGGCACGCTGACGGCCGGTTTGTCCGGAATTCTCCGGAGCCTCTTCGATGTCCTCAGGAACCTCGACAATACGAGGATCCTCGATGGGGGATTCACTGCGAGAACGTGCTGCAGCGCGGCGTGGATGAGGGGAGACAGGATACCTCACCGGGTTTTCGGGGGTCCGGGGATTGAGAACCAACCCCGGAACATTCGCCGGAAAGGGTAAAGGTGGGGCGGCAGAAGCCCGAGAGTGTTGCGGAGCAAAGCGAAGCGTAGGGGAAATTGGGGGTGCTGAAAAAGTCGACGGTCCAAGAACCTGGACCGGAGGAGACAGCTGAACGATCTGACCGAACATGCGGGATTGTCGACGAGGTTCCCGTCCAGCCCGGCCAGGATCGACACGTTCAACTTGTTCCGTGTTGGGGAGGTTGGGATTAGGAATGCGAGACATTGCCAGTCAGAGTAGTGAGATTGATAATACTGTTATATACTGAGCCGGAGATGAAGGACCGGAACTGCCGGAGGTGCCGGAGGTCCGGCAAGGGCCGGAGGTTCCGGAGGTCTGACAGAGGGTCCGGGCTGTATACGAGTGATCGCAACACCACAGGGGGTAAAGGGTGAGCGACTACCTTGACCGGCAGGTAGTCCGGTATAGAGGACGACGACCGGAGGTACCGGAGGAGGACGAAGAGTGCAAGGACGACTCAGTGCAAGGAGTTAGAGCCAAGCAACGTTAATTATCAATCTGAAGTACAAGACGTATTAAAGTGATATATATACTAAGTAGCTAATTGTATTCCATAATAGGAAGGAGGGTGGTTCTAAACAATAGAGCGTGTTGGAGGAAGTGATGACAAGTCCTAAGACAATAAGGAAGAAGATGAGAAGACGGATAAACGGGAAACGCTCAGTAATCCTTCATTGCGTAAAAACCCGATGATACACGGACGTCCGGAGGCTCCGGTCAATGACCGGAGCTCCGGCGGTACCGGAGGTACCGGAGGGGGGGCGAATGATGGCCAGGAATTGGCCGGACGTCAGAGGGAGGCTGCACGGATATAACACCACTCCTTACTGACATCTCTTTTATTCTCTAGTTCACCTCTCGATGCGTATCCCGTGGATACTCGAAACACACTCGTTCACCTCTGTTCCCGTCCGTGGCGGCCCGATAGTTGATGCCATCATTCTTAGCACCGCCACCCCCTGGTTTAGTATATAAAGCCTGTACCCGTAGTTACGACTCTTCGGTGAATCCACTACTTAAAACAGTCATTGTGGTCGATTTCCCCTTACCTCTCGTGTGCCGGAACTCGTCTTCTCACGCTTCCGTCACATATTTTTGACTCAACAAGTCTCGTCGCTGCTTTGCCTTGGTTCTCTTGGTCTGATCTACCAACGCTACCAGCTCTGCATCGACTCCCACCGAAGAATCATGTCGTCGCCCCGCTATCCTGTCTACGCTGTGCACTACGGCCAACCTGGTGCTCATCCTAGAGCTATGGTTTCGCGAGGCTCGTCCCCCGGTTCCCCGGATGGAATCACCCCTGAGGATCGTGAACCCTTGGCTCAGCCTAAATCACGCCCCGTCACTCCCGAGCTGTTGTACAGCAACGTAGTGGCGGCTGTCCCGGCTCCTGCAAAGGAGTTCGGAGTTCAGACTCACTCGGAGGCCCCGAGTGAGGTTCTGCTGCCCACCCGGGCCCCCATTCTCGATGAGGGTTATCGCAAGACAGCGCATACTTATGTCCCGCGTTCGTTGAGTACCAATTCTTTCGACCAGTCCGATTCTGTTCCAATGGCCATAGACAACTTGAGCCATGAGCAGCTTGTAGCGCTGGCCCGCCGCTACCAATATCTTGCGAGTCAAGCCCTCTTGTCGGCAGAACAGCGCGCCCCCGAGAGCTCGGAGTCAGAGACTCCACAGTCTCCTACCCAGCCGCGGTTTCGAGGTTCATCATTCTCAGTAGTAGGATTACAATCGAGATCTCAGAAATTTGGCGTGACTTTTTAGATAGTGACAAAGACAACGTGATGTTACAGCGTGACAAACTTAGGGATGAACCTCTCCACGGCGGCTGGAAGAAAATATAGGTAAACAACATAGCCACAACTTGCCGAAATCTACAGAAAATCATGAATGTGCCTTCCTCGTGTGAAATAAAATAATTAATGTGCTTGACACTGCTTATAGAGAGGTCATAAACGTTCTCAAAAAGCCGGAGACTCTACACACGACTACCTGAGGCTTGATATGAAAAAGGCATGCTGAAATCGTGCTTTAGCTCCAAAACTCTTAAATGGGGGCATGATAAAATGGAAAAGCAACTCAGAGGCCTCCATAGAGATATGATTAGGCTGCTGAGCACTTAAAAGAATTTTATTTCACATGAGGAAGGCACATTCATGATTTTCTGTAGGATTTCGGCAAGTTGTGGCTATGTTATTTACCTATATTTTCTTCCAGCCGCCGTGGAGAGGTTCATCCCTAAGTTTGTCACGCTGTAACATCACAGTCACTCGGTCCGAAATTTCCGGTGAGTCAATTTCTCTGTATTTGATAAAACTACCGCTACTGAGATTGATGAACCTCGAAACCGCAGCTGGGTAGGAGACTGGAGACTCCACAGATTGCTCCACAGAAGTCAAATGTGGATAAGCTGGTTAGCAACGGAGCTCACCTGTCCATAAAAACCCGGCCTGTTGCACAGCCTGCAATAGGGAAATTTAGTCGTGTGATTCAGAATGAGTCAACGCAACCGCATTCAGCCCGGGCATCACGGGCTGCGCGGAATAATCTTGTTTCGACAGGACCGAGTGCCCGCCGCCTTGTTGTGAGTTCACCGCCTCTACCGGAGGCTGGGAAAGTGTCTGGCCAGACCACGTCCGAAAGGATAGCTAATTTAACTGAGGAAATTAGCAGACTCAAACAAGAGATAGAGATTAAGAACTCGAACCATACCAAAAGAGTTCGTCCGAGTGAAGCGAAACACGCTGTCAAGGATGGTATCGTGAATCAGATTCACAAAGATACATCCGATAGAAAACCCACATACCTTCCGACCAGTGCAGCAAGTGCTCGCATGGCTGCCGGAAGTCCGGTCGCAAAGGCCATTCGAGACGCAAGTTTGATAACTGCCCCGTCCACTCCTGATCCGTCGGATAGTTCCTCCAGTTCCAGCTCTGAAAGTGAGTCGAACGGGATGTCTGAAGATGAGAATCGGCAGAAGCGGCTGCATTCCAACCCTGCGCTAAATCGAAATCGGTCAATGCGTAGCTTATCCTCGAGCACAAGGGTAGAAAAGATGATCCTGAAGCCAATTCCTCCGACGAAATATAATGGCTCACCAGATGCATTTTTGTACCATCGCTTTGTGCGAGAGGGTTCGGCCTATGTGCAGATGGGCAGAGTCCCAGCACATCAGCAGATATTCTTCTTGTCCTATCACTTGGAAGGAAAGGCTGCTGACTTCTACAATCGTAAGGTTGTCAAGAACGAGGATGAATGGATCCTACAGGACTTTTTCTGGGGTCTGTTCAACTACTGTTTCCCGCTGGACTACCATATCCAGCAACGTGACCGTTTGAACAACTGCTATCAGAACGAGAAGCCAGTTGTTGAACATATTGCGGAGTTGGAAGAACTTTACAATATGATTGGTATCGTCGACAATCAAGAGAAAGTTGTAACGCTGTGGCGAAGCCTGAGCGGTGATATTCAGCGAGAAATGTACCGTTCTAAACTGGACCCCGAGATCTCAACTTGGGACAAAGTTTCCGATGCTGCAGAGCATGCTGAAATTATCCTGGGCCTCGGGAGCAAGAATTCGGGCGAACGGGACTTCCACAGTAGGGAAACTGAGTTCGACGAGGGTTCTGATTCGGACCAACAGGGTAGAAACGGTCCTTCAAGCGGAGGGCGCGAGATTCGTGATGACAATGTGTCAACATCGAGCCCGAATGAGCCGCTGTCTCACAATAGCGAGTGGGAGTCAGAATCTACACAGCAAGGAAGCGAGCCGTATGAGAACAGATCATACGATGATTATCTTGAAGATTGGAGCCCGAAGCAACTTTCTCCCGAGAAAAGAGCTCAATTGATCGCGGCGCACTTGTGCTTCATATGCGAAGAGCCCGGTCATATTGCACGGTTCTGTCCTACCTGGGAAGAAGAGGATCCAGATAACGAATTTTATGAGGAAGGGTACGACGGTGATGAGGAAGAGTACGAAGGGGACTGGTGAGATCGTCGCAGTCGTCGATCTGGAGGGCGTATGTAACGAACGTGATCGTCACTTCGTGATGCCCCCATCAATTTCATTTATTTCCTGTCCTCCGTATCCACTCCTTACTGACATCTCTTTTATTCTCTAGTTCACCTCTCGATGCATATCCCGTGGATACTCGAAACACACTCGTTCACCTCTGTTCCCGTCCGTGGCGGCCCGATAGTTGATGCCATCATTATTAGCACCGCCACCCCCTGGTTTAGTATATAAAGCCTATAAGATAAGAGTATCGATCCGAGACGCGTGAGGAAGGGATGACCACGAAACTACTGAGTCAACTGAACTCGTAGTTTCGTGGGTGTGGGGGGAAGAGCCTTCGGCTCTTGCCGCTGGGCCGCCTGCGGCGGCCGCTGGAGCTGAGGGGGAAGCAGGCGACGGGAAGACGTGCTATGCGCCGTCGCAACGAAGAAACAGCTCCGAGCGGAAGAGGAGGGCTCTGAGCGTGTGGCGGAGTGCTCCGGGAAGCGGGCTGGAAGCGCCAAGGGCGCAAGCCAACTCTACCACCCCAGAGCGAAAGCTCACCACAGTTGGCGAGTGCCTGCGGCGCCCGCCGGCTTACCCCACAAAGAGCTTGAGCGAAGGGATTTTGTAAGTGGAAGTAGCCTGATTAAGAATAAGGTTCGTAAGACAGGTAGATCGAGTGAGAAGAAGGGGAAATATGGCGGGACAAGGGAGGCAAGTTACGGCTTGTCGTCGGCGCTGTGGAGGGAAAAACCGTTGGCGACGAGAAATTCTTCGAAACGTTCGCGACTTTGTCTTGACGTAAGCTTTGTCGATGTCCATGGGATGATACATCAGGAAAATCTGAAATTCTATGAAGAGACATGGGTCATTATATGGGACTATATTGGTCTATGGTGGGCTATGGAGACATCCTGCCAGTCTATGGGGGTCTATATTGCACTATGAGTGTCTATACAAAAGGAGCCATCACTATGCGTGATTATATCACGCTTCATAGATAGTTATGTTACCTCGAAGACCCTAACTTTAAAGTTCATCTCCTGAGGTATGGGATTGCACTGCCTGAAATATTCTACTAGCAGTCCGCTGAATGCTGTTTGAAATTTGAATGAATCAACGGTTTGGCAGACTTGAAGCAAGTTTAAGGTTGATCCGAGTTGGTGGGAAGCCTGCAAAGGAAAGCAGAATCCTGAGTCTTGGAGGTTTTACTACAGTTCATATGTGGATATATATGGTGCCGAAGCATTCAGCAGAGCCCATGAGAGACTCAGAGAGGCAGTACGCGACGCATCCCATCGGCACGTGACTTGGTCCGTGCGCGTTGCCGTCATGAGTGATCGTTTGATGCCCGTTGCCTTCATCTCTTCTTCCTTGACCACTACATATGTGCCCCCACCGCCGGCCTCGGATTTGGCCTTACAATCTACTCCTCTCGCGCGCTATCAACTCCCAAGTTGTGCTGTGTCCTCCTTTGCTCATCTCAGGCCCTGCTGCCTCAACCTGCTTCAATTCTTCCCAGGATGTCATTCAAGCGCTCAAGTTTGCCTCAATCGGCTCAAGTTCTCGACCTTTCTTCCTCGAATTCAAGTCCCCTTCAAGCGGCCACTCAAGCTCGCATACTTCTGTCCTCAAATTTCTGTCCTCAAACTTCTTTCCTCAAATTCGCAAGTAACCAAGCACGCAAACATTCTGGATCTCTATTCGTCTCGCGGCACATCCCAACCCCACTGTCGCTCTGACCTCCGTGCTATATACATTTGTTCTTACTTCTGTTTCATCATCAACTTGCTCACTCTGTACATGTCTATCCTACATATGTACTCTGTTGAATATAAATTGTTTTCTGAATTCCTGTGGGATCCTGGCAAGATATGAGAACTATAATGTCTATGCTACCTATCATGTCTATGTGGGTATGATAGACATGGCTGAGTCTATGTTGGTCTATGTTGCAACTCCCGCCCCTATACCTTTTTATGAAGAAGGCTGTTTGCTATGGGCTCTTTCAGGTCTATGTTGGTCTATATTGGTCTATATGGGGATTTCAGATTTTCCTGATGTAAGCTTGATCTTCCGCCAATATTATAGAGTAGGAAAGCTAGCCCGACGTCGCAACGCACGCCCAGGAGGGGGACTTGGTGGAGGCGCTGATGATGTGAAGACTGCGACCAAAAAGGGGGGGTATCTTCAAGTCCGCAGTGAAACGCTTGGCAGCGACGACGAAACCAGCCTTGATCGTCAGGGACTAATTTTCGGAGCAGGCTCTGGCCACGGCCTGAAGGTGAAAAAGGGTGTCGGGGAGATGATTTATGTGCAGGTGGTTTTCCGCGTAGAGGATGTCGTCGCTGTCCTTGAGAACGAGGGTAGTGCTGTATTGGCGCTTAGACTTGCTCCAAGGAACAGGGATGGTTGTGGCGGGCGACTCGGAGGAGGAAACGGGTCGAATCCGTCTGTTGCCGAGGAGGCTGAGGTGAAGCTTGGTGTCGGAGTTTGGAGGGGAGGTGTGATGAGCTCCACGGCGCGGCGGTAGCAGGCGCGGAAAGCGGTGGTTCCGAGCCGGCGTCGGAAGGTTTGGAAAAGTGGAGGACGGCGGTGAGCACGATCATGTGCTCAATCGTCATCGGCCCTCGCTGCGCACGCCTGAAAGACCTCCCTTCGTTTGCCGTCGCTCGCGAGCTTGACCCGGCGGTGTTCGCCTTCCCGGGCGCACCATTCGGGTTGTGCCAAGCCAATATACCAGACATCTGCAATTTTACTGCGTCTCCAACGATGCCGACGTGGTTGGCTATGAAAGTCGCCTGAAGGAGATAATCCACGGCCATAGGACTTTGAAAGCACCGCATCCCGTCTGATCTGCGCAGTGAGGTGGGTATCATGTAAGCGCGCGCTCCGAGATCGTAAGCGTTGCGAAACTGGTGGAAACGGAGCAGGGTTGCCGCGTAAGTAGATGAACTGCAAATGGACTGGGTGTTGGGCACGAGAAATGAAAAACGGTGGCGTGAGTTTTGTCGAGAATGTTTCAATGGGAAATATCTAGCAGGGAAGGTGAATTCCAGGTGCAACTTGAAAGGCGATCTTCGGCGAGGGTGTGCAGCCTCAGGTCGTTGTTTTCCATCTCGCAACCCGACCAAGCTAGAGTTTCCTCACTTCGTTTTTCTGGGAGATGTGTCTCGGTGGCGCGGGAACGATGGGGGAGGGAAAGGGCACCCGAGGAGGAGGGAGGGGGGGAAGGTGCGGAGGGCGTGCGAAGTCTTGATAACGGGCTGAATCGGCGCCGGGTGCTACGCTGCCCAGAGGCATGGAAATGTTGGTGCTCGACGCCCCGATCGTGGGCGGCCCAATAAATGACTCATTTTGCTGGTGAAAGGGTGTTTGAGTCTGCGACGTAAGTAGTCTGGGGGTAAGAAGGAAAATATGATAGAACTTGAAAGTTGGAGTGGGAAATTAATCCGCAAGTAAGTATCTGTAAGTTGAGGGAGGTGGTAAGGCCGTGATATCACGGTAGGATGTTGGGGGTAAGACGGGCCAACATCAGGGGATTTAAGCGAGACGTTCGTGGGCACCGCCCGTGCGAAGCCTTTACAATTCGTAGGCTGAAAAGAATCGAAAGAAGAGGTAGAAAAGATGGTGGAAGGATCCAAGAGAAATATGATGGCATGAAATAAGCGGCTAAGATTGTAACCACAGAGCACGGCTCCGATAGGTCTAGCAAAAGGTGGGAGTGACGCAGTGAGCAAAAAGAAAAGGGGAAATCGATGTTCCGATGGAAGGGCACTGGCCGTTACAGGAGCACGATATGCGGGGGAGCGGGAAACCCACGAAACAGCGAAGTAAATAAGTCAGTCATAAAAAGGTTGAAGGTAACAGTCCGAGTGGCGGAACAGCAAACTGCCGAAAGAGCGGAAGCAAGAATCGTCGAGTACGCAACCAGGGAGGACGCAACCCCGCAAAACAAGAACAGGCCGCGTAAGGTAGAACATGTAAGGATGAGAGCGGAGGTAGAAAACCCGCATATTGGTGGGAATGATGATGTTCAGGTGAGTTTGTCGGTTGCTGTTGGGTGAATGGAACTGAGTGTTGAGAAAGAGCTGGGGTACACGACGAGAGCTGCATGAGATAGATCGGCCCACGGGAGGATGAGGCAAAGACAAAGGTTGAGATCCGCCGCCCGCGCTCTGTCCCACTGGAACCACTCGTCAAGTCGGTCGGGGGTTGAGCCCACTGTAAAAGCAGCGCGTGCAGAGCGAGCAAATGTCCATAGCAGGCCTCAGTATCGCCGCGAACGGAGGTGCGCGTTGTAAGTGGAAGAGAGGGCGAGCTTCGACGAGTCACGGCGGGCCGCGTTGAGTCCTGGGAAGAGAGGGGATGCGGGAATTGGGTCGGCAGAGCAACTTATGAGGGGGGCACCAGGGTGTACGAGCTTCGAGAGGCGAGCAGGGATGGGTAAGTGGGTGGAAGTGCTGGCTCGGGCAAGACGGAGTTCTCGGAAAGACGTGCGCATAAGGGTGCGGGGAATAGTCAGGCAGAAGAGTACGCAGGTGCACGCCTTATCGTACAAGGGTAAGAGTATGTATAAATGCCTCGTCAGGCGAGCACGCATGGGTACGGGTACATGTGGTATGTCTCGTCCGACAAAAGGGTAAGTAGGGTAAGCATAAGGTGCGTGCTGAGTAAAGGAAACACAGGCGGAGTAAGGCAATGGTGCGCGCAAGGCAAGGTAAGGCGGGTGGGTTAAGGAGATGGTGCGCAGGGTAAAGGTAAGGTCCACATTAGGTGCAAGGTAAAGGTAAGGTCCACGCTAGGTGCGCGGGGTAAGGGTCCGGAAAGGATGCGTTGGGGTAAGGCTAAGATGTGCGGGTAGGGTGCGGTGCGCGTAAGGTAAGTGTAAGGGGCGCGAGGTAAGAGTAAGGGGCGCGGGAGTATGGGTCGCAAAAAGAGGAAAGGGAAAGTGCGCCGAGTAAGTATAAGGTGCGCCGAGTAAGATGGGTGTACGTAGCTCGTCAGGAGGGTGGGTACGGGTATGGCTGGCCAGGCCAGAGAACACAAAAAACGGCACGCGAGCGATGTGAGTGACGTGACGAAGGGCTCACAGCCCCCAAGCTGCGATCTTCAAGGGGAAAGAAAAGAAAAGAAGAGTACCCAGTCTCGTGGGGAAAGGCACCGGGTTCTATCGAGGCAGACGCAACCCCGGAAAACAGTCCGACTCCAATATAACGGACGTCGGCACCGGGTGTGCATGTAACCTCCTCATCATGAGCGCGCGAGCCCGGCGGGAAGGAGTACATGTCAACAACATCGAGTGACACTCGAGACTGAGAAGAAAGGGAAAAAAAAAAAGGTGACACGTCTCAAGCACTGAGGAATGTGCCCGAGAGTGTACAGCGCATGCGTCAAAGTAGCCTACGCTGCGCACCGTAGGTGATCGGAGGGGCAAGCCATGCTGAAAAGAGGGAAAAGGAAAAGGAGAAGGAAAGGTACCCCGGTCTCGTCGGGCGCGTATCGGGCTCTACCAAGGCGTATGCGACCCCGGAAGACAACCAAGGTAGCGGAACTCGGGAAAGGAGCACGTGTGGGCATGCACGAGCTCTTCGCGCGGGCTCACCAGACTCTACGAGGGCGTAGGAGGCGACCTCGGAAAACACTGTACACTCAAGGTGTGTGGACGCCTACAATCTCGTCACAAGGGAACGTGCCCCCCGGGCTCTATGAGGGCGTAGACAGCTTCGGCAGGCAGGCCAGGGCAGCAGACCTCTGCACCAAAAGCCTGTATGAGCGCGTACGACCTCCTCGTCGAGGGGGTGCGAGCCCTGGCGCGGGGGTGTGCGTGTTCAGGACGACGGGTGATGCCCGTATCATGGGGAGACGGAAAGAGATGAAAAGGAAAGGGAAAGCAAAGAAGGAATGTAAACAGCGGGGAAGCGCGCCTCGACCGCAGAGGGAAGTACAGTGCGTGCCGTACACGCGTCAAGGGCTTACACTGCAGACGGTAGGTGTCCGTAAGGGCTTAGCGCGCGGAGGAAGCTCCAAAAAAAAAGGAGAAGGAAAGGGGAATGAAAAGGGAGGAAAAGAGAGGAAAAGAATTGCGTCCCCGAAGAAAAAGGAAACGAGAGAGCAGGAAAGTCAATGAAGCGAGCTGTTGGGCTCACTGTCTGTCCGACGTCGTCTTGTAAAATGATTCCGTCTCCGTCTCTGAGGTCTTCTCGGCTGGAAGTTGACCGTGTTGGTGCGTCGAAGATCGAGAAGATGGTGGTGCCGTCCGAGCCTGGAAACCAAAATAAGACAGGACAGCGGCCGAGCACGGTGCAGCCAAGAAAGCGGCTGGTATTCCAGTCCATAAGTCGGAGAAAGGGGAAGAAACAGGTAGAGTGGATCGAAAGAAATCGCGGAGAGGAATCGGAGGTCGTGGACGCGGACAAACAGAGAAAGTGACAAAGTCACATTCGCGTCACGACTATCCCGATTCTCTCCATCTTATCTTATCCTCTGACAACCTCAAGCCGCTCGTGCCTCGCGTCGGGGTTGTCTCGGAGTACCCGTAGTTACGACTCTTCGGTGAATCCACTACTTAAAACAGTCATTGTGGTCGATTTCCCCTTACCTCTCGTGTGCCGGAACTCGTCTACTCACGCTTCCGTCACAGCCCCTATCATGAGATCCTTAATCTCCTCCCCCGCTTCTATCTCGGCTAGAGCGGTCTAAAAGAGATTCAAATATAATGCACATCGATGAGAAGTCCCAGCAATGTCCGCACATAGGAATTGCAAAAACAGGTTTGAATTAATATAATATATACAGCACAATTGTAGGCGCTCAGTCGAGTTTTAATCTGCGAAAGGCGGAGGTGATTCAGTATCGTGAAATATTAAAGAAGCCAAAAGGCAACGTACATCTGGTTAGTTGATAGAATAAGAGTCCCACGACGGCGCGTAGGATTGGAGTAACGGAACGGATAGTGTTGCACGTAGCCGAATATAGGTCTGTGAGGCAAGCAAGTATTTAGCGTTGCCGAAATCGATGAGCGTGAACGGCGACGTACATAGCTGAATAAGGCCTCCTCTAGTGAGTGAGGTGTAGAACGAAAGGCGGATGAGGGTTTGATGTTGAATTAATATATACAGTACAGGTCAAAATCTTGGTGTATAGTCGGCTTTCAGTCTGCAGGACGCGCGCGTATAGTATCCAGCATCCGAAACGACGAACGAAGCCGAGAGGGACGTACTAGAGTAAATTTGTCCTACGAGGGTCTCCTGCGGATTACCGGCGGCGCAAGGCCTGCATTTCGCAGTGCTCAGGGTGACGCGGTGGCCCGACGAGCGCACGCCGGACGCGGGTGACGAGGCGAAGCCAGGGGCTTGTGGAGGACTGCGGACGGTCATCAGATCAAGAGGGAGGATCTACAAGGGACGTCGACTAACTGGGGCCGGAGGAGCGCTGGCAGGGAATGAGGGCACGACGTTGACGGTGGAGTTATATGGCGGGAGAACGCCTGCAGGATCCTCTTCTTGATAAGGCGGCGGCGGATCCTGCCAGTATCAGTGAGTTCTGCGACGACTTGAACATAAAGGAGGCAAAAAAGCCTGAGTTACATTCATTGCGAGGTCGGTGAAGCTGAATAGGAGGGAGAGGAGAATGGGGTTCCGTAGCCCTTCATGAGGGTCGACCATGCGGCGAACAAGAGGCCCTAAATTCTGTCAGACTCGGAGAGCATCAGCGTCGAGATCAACTTGAGCGCTTATAAGAAGACGTGTTTGATAAGTAGTCCATCGGCACTACACGCGCAACTATCGGCACTACACGCACCACTGTCGGCCACGATACACCCGCGCACGTATGGTCCCACCCGCTACCGCGAACGAAAGCATGTGGGTTATCTAGGATATCAGGGGTCAAAGTTTTAGTCGTGAACATCGTTTCAGCATTTCACAGGCCTAGCCGCCGCCAAATTCTGAGTTAATTCCTACAGGATGACTCTCCTGACAGCCATTGGGGATAAAGGAAGCTGGAGTCCAGGCACGGAGAGTCAACGAGGGAGGCAGAGAGTTGGCAGAAAGGTCGCAGTGGCCATGGCACGAGCGTAATACGTGAAATCTCTGCTTCCGAATCTTTTTGGCTTGCTTTTCAAGCCTTTCTTTTCATCGTCAACGTCAGGAAGGTCAGAATAGAGTCGAATGGAAAAGGAAGCACGGTGCGCTCTTGAAAAAAAAAATTACAAAACCCAAACCGAAATTTACTTGAGACCGGCGCGTAATTGTCGGACATTGTCGACGACGCGAGGACCACCAGCAGTTCTCCGCAAGAAACAGCCCCAGGAATTACCGAAGCAGATCAAGCTCAATTACATGACTGAATCCTCAACACATGCCGCCCCGAATTGGATTACTTAATACCTTCCTTGGTCGCCGAACGCGACTCGCATGCGCCCCGGTGCAACGACAAAGCTAGACGTACATCGTCAGCCATTGAATAGCACCCCTGCGCTCAGAGCGCTATCTTCCTGCAAATGCGCTAACAACAACGCTAGTCTATGCGGCGCCCCTTGTGTAAGACATGCATGACTGGCGAGTCCTTCAGCCAGACTGCGTACCGTTCGAGCTTGGATTGCACATTTTGGGTGCTCGACAGTAAACTGCGCGTTTCGCAGTGTGATGGATGAAGCCTCCGTTTTGAGATGGCCGCTATCGTCGGTTTCAAAATTCGGGCCAAAGAAAAATCGCCGGTGGAAACTAGAAACTGGCACAGGTGTTATTCCTAGAGCTACAGAGTCAATCCCAGTGAGCTCGCAACAAACTGGAGTCACTACTTCCAGTTCGAAAGGATTGGGAAGAGTCGAGAGTCCGGACAGAGAGATAGCGGGCAGCCTGATAGCCGGAACTGGTCCGTGCGCCCATCTGCCCGTCGAAGATTTTTGACCTTGCTGCATCCGTTGAATCCGTTCACGCCATCGACTCGGTTCATGGTTGTCAACGCAACTATAGGGCGAAGGCAGACAGGTGACGAGTCTATGTGTTCCACTGCACTCATTCTTACTGCACCACTCCCTCATTTTAAAATCTCGGGGTTCAGCGTTGTTTGGCATGTGGTAGACTGATTTAGGGCGGTTGCGGCGCACAAATGCGAAATAAACTTGTTTCTGGATACTTTTACATTCACCTATATGACAATTTCTCCCGACGATCAGCCAATATACCTCATCTTCAGCCCCTTCTCTTCCGCCCTCCTCCTCATCAAGATATCGCCGCCCGTGATCGATCCTCCCACCTCCGGCACTGGCAATATCCCTGCAGCCGCCAAATCTTTTGCCAGCCTCGCCAACAGGCCATCGCACCCCTTCGCCGCCAAAATGTCTACCGCGACAGGGAACCATTCTTCATGGCCCGTGATGCTGCTGTTTACACTAACCTGTCCCAGAGGATATACATTATCAGGGCATTCAGCCATACCACTGACGCGCCCGGTGCCGAAACCGAACGGCGGTGAAGGGGCCGAGAAGTATTGGTTGCGCGGGTTCTGGTTCCCAGAGGACCCAATGTAAAGCAGCAGACCGGAAGAGCACTGGACAGGGTCGTTGACGGGCGGGAGGATTTGGGTGTTGAACCAATCCATGAATAGTGTCTTGTTGGAAATGGCGGTGTCGAGCGCGCTATCGGGTAGGCTATCCCCAAAAGCCCAGCGGGCGAGCGGTGCGGGATCCACAAAGGGACGACGGCCATCGTGGACAGCTGAGCACGATCGATTAGATCTGATTCGACGAACAGAAAAGACAAAAATCTACCAGAATAATCCGCATAAAACGGGTCCCTCACTAAAGAAGTCTGCTCCTTGCTGATGAATGTAGCGTATGTGATGTTCATCAGCTGCGACAAAGTGGTGTTTCCGGCCGCGGGGGGCCTGCTCGTTGTCCACGCGTCCGAGAGGGTCAGCGGGGTGACGGTGCCTCCGATAAAACTGGCCAAAGCATCGACGAAGTCAATCAAGATGGGTGCTGCCAAAGACGACGAGGGGTTCGTCGGAAAGCTGACGGTGTAGATTGTTGTGGGATATTTCGGTGTCACATCTGCGAGGGAGGTGTAGTTATCTCCGTACAAAACCGAGTTGACTGTATCCCACAGAGCCGGATCCCGAATAAGGAAACCAGAAGTGTCGAGTGCCGTCGACAGCGGCATAACATGATCCAGCGGGACAAGGCCATGCGACGGCCTATTTCCGAACAAGCCCTGAGCACCAGCTGGACCACGAATACTGCCACCAGTATCACTTCCCAGAGCAGCGTCAAGCCACTCGTAGGATGCGATCGATGTGCCCGCACCAGACGACGACGAACTCGGGTCCTGGTAGCCGTCGCCACGGGGATTAAAGGGCGAGTGGTAGTCGACCCAATCTGCAGTGGCCATCTCACCATTGGCAAACTGTGAAGCCTTCTGTGACCCAACAATCTGCACTCCGGCGTCAATAAGGCGCTGGACGGCTGTGCCTGTGACCTCGTTGACAGGATAGAGGTTGTACCATGCCCTATTACCGTTGGAATTCTTTATGCCAGCCAGTTGGTAGATGTCCTTAATGCCAATGCGGACGCCGGCCAACGGCTTATCAGCTGTTTTGGTAAAGTAGAGGCGAGAAGGAACGCCGATGGTGAGGGATGCGGAGCCGGGAATTTGTGCGGAAAGCGGTTGGAACGTCCCGCCAGGTGTTTGCAGGAGAGCCTCAGTAAATGAGCCGGCAAAGTCGTCGTAGAGGCGATAGACGGGATACAGAGACCCAGTAGCCGTCTCCAGGAAGTATGGTCCAGATGGAATGGTGGGATCGCTAAGGGGTAAGACCATGGACGAAGATGCGTCTGCCGCGTCCTGCTTGGTGATGGAAAAACCAACGGCACCGGATAGAAAGATGGCTTCCGCGAACGCGGGCTGGAACACGTCGTCGATGGCTGTCCAATCAGAGAGGAGAGATGGGATCCCCGAAAGCTTCACAGCTTCCTGGACCAGGGTCACGGGCTTAAACCCGTACACGCTTGGCACACTTGAGAGCGATGTGGGTCCGAGCGCCAGCTTGCCAGACGAGTAGGGAGAGATGTAGTAGTATACATCGTTAAACGTGACCGAAAAGCCAGTCGACACGAGTTGTGCCGTTGTCCCGGAGATGGTGTACAGGGCCAACAATGTCGCCGCCAAAAAAAGTAGGAATCGGCCTGCAAATGCCATCTTTGGAGGTCGGTTAAACTATTTTCTACGTATTAATAGGTAACTTATTAGCTTGCATGAGTTACAACGTCTATCTTACATAGTGAGTCAAGAGTTCCAATTGTAAGACCGCTTCAGTACGATGTATCCTCCTCCTTCAGGGGGCAATGGAACCTGGGGAGAGATAAGGACGTGGGGACGTGGCGGCCTCGAAGCATCATCGAGCCTTTAAAGCTGTGAGTGATCAGGTGGCCAGCAGAACGTTGTAGGGAGTTCTATCATATGTGCAGTATGCGATTACACTATTTTTGGTCTTATCTATTCTCGCGAGTCTTAGACAGACGCTTGATGCTTGTGCCTTGCATGTTGTGGGTCTTATCTCTAATCTCGCAGCGTGCCGTTTCTGCCAGTCATGCCTAACCCTGCGGTAGCTCAAGCCTCAAGGCGCATGGTAGGTAGGTAGGTAGGTAGCATTACACGGCACGGTCCAACTCATGAACACCGGTTTCCAGGAATTATCCCGGTGTACATGGAATCCAAAAAAAGGATCCAAGGTCTCTGGAATATCTCCCACGCTACATGTCCGACTCCCTTCAGTAAGTGAATATTCCTGGTACCGACTTAGGTACCAGGTCTACGTCTCACAATTGCAAACCCCGATCGTAGCGGTAACTTCCGGGTCTCGGCTTTTGATGGGCTCTTGTGAACCAAAAACTCCAACTCCGATCGTAGCGGTAACTCCCGGTTCTAGGCCCTGGGTCCGCTTTCCACACCCACTATGTTCAACCTCGATCGCAGCGGTAACTTCCGGTTCTAGACCTATATGGGCCTTGTGAGAAAGCCGATCATGGCGGTACCGGGCCCTGGTCGTTATTTCCAATAATTCACTCCTAAGCAACACATTGTCTTTTGATCATCCCTACCTCCAATCCCCATCCTCATGTCTTCCCCTCATTCTTCTACCATGCAAGTTAGGTAGGCTTCTTTTTTCAGTCTCTTGTCCTAACTGGTTTTTCGCTCAATAAGGCAGATCCACCACTGCATCCCCGTGCCATTCTGCCTCAGTGGAAACTGTTCCAGGCATCGAGGAACCACGACCTAATCCCCCTCTTCTCCTGAATCAACCTCTCATGTTACTCGCCACTCAACTCCCGCCGGCCCCGAGTTGTCTGCCCAGTCATCAGGTGTTGCAGGTCCGAGCGTTATGCGCCTTGCATTTAAATTCATCTAATTTCCTTCAGGCACAGTGAATGGCTTCCAAGTGCCCAGCACTGGCATCATTGATGCTGCGCACAGTAACAGCACCGGGGAGTTGCACACCCCCTGATCAGAACTTAATCTAACGCTTCGCAGCACCTCATCGTCTCGTGCCCAAAATGCCGAAAAGACGGCCGCCAATTTAACAGCCATACCCGTTGCTGGGACGGTGGACAGCCCTATCTACATCCAGCTCGATGTACAAGAACTTGGGGGCCCCTGATGAGGACAACCCCAGAAATGCGGTCATGTGGTAAGTGATTTCATCTTGGACTTGACACGATAAAGCTGACTTGCGTGGATTATAGCGTCGCACTTAACCGAGTTTGAAGACGTGGCTTACTTAACCAACAAGGAGATTTAATAGCTCAGCACTTGCTACTGTATACCTTTGCTCCAGGCATTCAGAATGAGTTGACCTCCTTTGGAAATATGTCTTACTCCCCTTAGTGTCTAGGAGAAAAGTCTCCCTGGAGATGCTAGCCATGTTCGTACATTCATGAGAACGGTTGAAACAATGAAACAAACAGACTGTCGGGGAGTCCCAATCTGGAACCCCTTGTTAAATCCACCCAGAAATATTCAGGCATGATGCCTATGAGCATCGAAAAATGTGCTGGAAGAAGAAGAAAAAAATTCATGGTTGGAAATGCAGGCCAGTGTTGAGTGTTGATCAGATCGGCCAAACATTGAACAAACAGACTCTCGGGGAGTCCCACCCTGGAACCCACCAATGAAACAACCCAGAAATATTCAGGAATGCGTATCACATACATATGAGTGTTCAAAAATGTGTTGGAAGAAGAAATAAAATTGTTGTGGCATGGAAATGGGAGCCAGTTTTGTGTTTTGATCAGATCGGCCAAACATTAGGGTTGTTCACAGTAGCCCTTTTTTGCTCTCTTTTTCCTTCCCTTTTTTCTTCCTTTTCAGTATTCCCATCGTTTTTTGCTCGTTTTTTTTTCCCCTGAGTTAGGGGCAACGATGTCTGCTCTCCCAGAATGAACCCACTGAAAAACCTTTGCCACCCATCCTTTCTGCCCCCCACGATATCTGCGACTTGATTCTATACTTCTACTTATCCCAATTACCGACTTAGGTACCAGGTCAACGCATCACAATTGCAAACCCCGATCGTAGCGGTAACTTGCAGCTCCAGGCCTTTGATGGAACCCAAAAATTCAACCCCGATCGCAGCGGTAACCCGTTTCTATGCCTTGGTCGGCCTTTCTGCGTAGCGGTAACTCCCGAACGTCGACATTGTCTTTTGATTCATCATTCAGTGGTCCATTCCTCCGAGCCTCCTCCTACATTTCCATACCTCTGTCTCACTTTCTACCATGCCTGGTAATATCCTGCAGACCGGAGGCTGTCGAGGGACGCGTTGATGGCCTCATTCAAGGCCTCCTTCGCCTCCGACATTTTTTTTCGAAGGAATTGAACCCAAATTGAACCCATTCACCTTACCTTAGCAATCCTAGGCCGGTAAGAGGTACCAGGAATGCCCGGAGGGCCTTTTGAATGAGCATCCACTCCAAAAGTAGCATCTAGGTCAATTCTGCAGTAAATAATATACGCAACCTTCCCGCCGCAGAAGATATCTCAACCTCTACCTCAGGAAATAAAGGACTTCAAGTCGTATTCATTTGTTTCGCGGAATTGGCAATAACCCAACGCGACGCGACGCGAGTATATTGGTCACGTGTCCGTGCTCGCCACCTGCCAATGGCAATGATTATGCAGAGAAAGCAAAAAACGTTTGTCAGCGATCAGCGCCGATCAAGCGCCGAATCCGATCCAATGCCCAGACTCGGCCGACTGCTCCCATGCACCTCCTTCCCTGCCAGCGCTCCTCCGGCCCCAGTTAGTCGACGCACCTGCTTCCGGCGCATGCTCGTCGGAACCCATAATTTGCAGACTGAGATTCGACTACACATTTTTATCTGTATACATTAATTCAACACTACACTCCCTCACTCACCAGAGGGGCCTTACTCAACTATTACTTGCGTGCTTGCCTCACAGACCTATATTCGACTACGTAAAACACTATCCGTTCCGTTACTCCAATCCTACGCGCCGTCATGGGACTCTTATTCTATCAACTAACCAGATGTACGTTGCCTTTTGGCTTCTTCAATCTTTCACGATACTGAATCACGTCCGCCTTTCGCAGATTGAAATTTGACCGCACGCCTAGAATTGTTCTGTACATATTACTGTAATCCAAAACTGGTCTCTTTTTTGAAATTGCTATGGTCATGCGGTCATTATCCCCCAACTCAACTACTCCGCCTCCTCCGTGAACTCGACACTGAGTACTACCTGCCCGCTCTCGGACCTTATGTCCGACTACAATCGACTCTTTCTTTCTTCTTCGCCTTCTAGTCCGCAGCCCTGCTCGTGATCTGCGAGCCGCTGCACTCCGTTCGAGGCGCGAGTGTAATGATAATAAAAATGTATCATGTAACTCAAGTACAATGCAATACAAGCAAGCAAGCAAAGTTAGATTCGGGTTCGATCAGTTTTTAGCTGAATCTATGGAGATGGCCTGTGACTTGCAGGTTGAAGAAAAAAAGTGAAAATTACTGGGACGGCTAGATCTCGACTCGAACGAGATCATCTGGGATGAACCGACCGATCGTCGGCAATTTTTGAACCCCAATGCGCACCGTGCGCGTTCCGGCCTTGGTATATCGGGTTAACTAATATGCCTACTTAATTGAGGGGCCGGCGCACATCCCATGAGATTGTGAGCGGACCGCCGACTGAGTAGCTTATTGGGCTTGGGATTCCGTGACGCGTCTGCTCAGGGCAGTACGGGTCATCCGACATTGTTTTGATCGGCGCATCGAAGTTGCCCAGTGGGATCGGCCAATTTGGAAGTAGGGAAACTCGGGATCATGGGATGGTCCATCCTTCGGAGAATTAGCTACGTACGTAGAGAAATGGAAGGATTCGCAGTCAACTGCTTGCCACGTAATGAAGCACGAGCTCTATCCGCATGCGCGGTGGATGTAAACAATGCAGGGTGAAATTGGGCGTCCAGGCTGGGAGTCCGGACGGGGACTCGAAGTCCCACCCTCTCTATAACTTGTGGGGACGGGCACCGCCGTTGATCGATCCGGCAGCTTTGTCCCTGTTTGGTTGGCAGAAGGGCTCGGTTCCAATCCCGCAACGCTAATAACATTTTCCATTCCCCCTGAACAAAAATTCTGAGTAGGCAGATCAACGATAAATTTATCAAAGAACAGAAGTACCACGGCGAAATTTTTAATTTTCCGAATTCTATGACATGGGACAGGATTCTTGTACCATCTCGGGTGTTCCTCAAGGAATATTGAGAAACTCAAAAATCGGGCACAGTACTTCTATGGAACGATATTGTACTCACAAGTTACTTTAATAGCGCGCAGAATTCTGTGAAGAAATGAAAAAGTTGTTAGCCTTTTCGGCACTTTTCAACATTTCAGACTGTTTCCTCACTATGCTGTCGAAGATAAAAAGGTCTGAGCCAATAGATCTGAGCACATACTATTTAGCTGTCATTTTTACACCCAAATTCCTGGATTCCAGTCAGAATTGAGAAAGGTATAGGCTAGGACCGATGATTACCGGTTGGGAGGTCGGATCCCCAGTCTGGGATTTTGCCTCTGAAGGTCAGTGCCAAAGTCCGGACAAATGGGCCTACTGGGCACAATAGGTGTAAGTCAAAGTCCGGACAATGGGTTCCAATATTCTCGAGGTCTGAACCAGCATCCGGACAATAGAAAATTGATAGTGGCTTGGCCTTCGAAAGTACAATGGTGGTGGCCTATACATCGTGAGGTTTGTTTAAAAGGAAGCTCAGGACCATCACTCCTTTTCTCGTGGGAAGAGGTGTGCATAACATAACTTACTAATAGGAAGAAATTTTTGGATTTTTAGTACTTCTCTCGACATACGATGGCCATCTGAAAATTTGACTCCGACGTCTGGACCAAAGTCCGGACAAAATATTTTTGGGCTCGGGTCAGAGCCAGAATCCGGACAAAATTTAGGACTGACCATGGGCCAAAAGTCCGGACAAATTTTGTAAACACCCAAATTCGGGATCCGACCTCTCAACCAATAATCATCGGTCCTTATAGGCTCTTCAGGCCGACAGGTCAAACACGTGACCCATCTACGGTGGCCGTTACCCGCCAGCTTGATTTAAGCGAGCTGTCCATCAATCCATCAAGAATCCGGCCGGCCACCGGCCATTGTTCGCAGAAACACTTGAATTCATCTGCGTCGAGAGAGAGGGGAGCCAACTCTAAGAGTCGTTTGATAGTTCCAGGCACTTAGAGACAACAAGGGTATATATTTCTCGATTTCAGAGCATTTTTGGGCGGTTTTGCCACCATTTGTGACATTGTCACATTTGTGACCGTTCGTGTTTTGCGCGTCTGTCAACGCGTCGCTGTGGTATTTACGCGTCAAAAATGACTTTGACATACCCGATAGCTGGGTGAGAAAGTCTATACAGTGATGCACTCGATTTAGAACAGATTTTGATAAGAAGCAAATGTAGTTTCAACTCGTATGGTTCAAATGATTGCAGGCTCACAAATAAAGGCAGGATGGATATAAATTTAGAAACAGTTGCTTTGGGTCACATACAACTGTCCATAGTTCATTCACTTTACAGAAAATTGGGATCATTGAGGACTGGCATGCACCTCAAGTTGAATTAGTTTCTGACTGTTGATAAACGGTTCCTCACAAGCCTCCGACTAAAAAAGCCCAAACCATATAAAATATCATATGCCAGCAACAAGCCAGCTGAACTTGAAGTCACGCCGCGGCATTACTACAAAGATTAGAGCATTTCCCTGGGTTTCAACTTTCAAGCACGTTGGATGAGGTGGTGTCACACTTGTGACCACTGATGGATGACAGGAAAATGGATGGAACATACCTCAGTTAAATCTGAGGGTCTCATATACTAGGGCAGATATAGAGGAGGGTCTACAACAGTCTCTGGAATAGAGAGTAAGTGTGAGGAGCAATGGAGTCTACAGACAATGGCCGGCGGCTCGCCAGTGATGGCAACTGATGGCATCACGCTTCCGCCGTTAACCGTCGCTAAATGAAGCTGGCGGGTCCCGGCCACGCTACCCATCTAAATGTCTGTCGCGTCGAAGTCGCGTCTTCAATACAGAGCTCAAAATCTGCTCAGGGGCACTGTTTTTGACTCAAAAACACTAAATATTGATTCTTTCAGTATCCACCTAAGTATGTTCTTTGAATATTCCAGTGAAATCCGACCTTGCCATTTATGTGGCAAGAATGGGAATTGGGTTATATAAACCGCATTTCGTCTTGTATTCAAGAAGTTTTTGCGGGGACATGACATTATAGGTTCAAGGAACCTTTTTTGTGTGCAAAGGGACTTCATAAAACAGCTGTGGAAAACAGTACACGATGGAACATGAAAAATTGAGCCCTGCTGCGAACCAAACAGGGACAAAGCTGCCGGATCGATCAACGGCGGTGCCCGTCCCCACTATAAGAGGTGCCAGACTGCCAGTGATAGTCCGGTCATGGGGCCGAAGGCGCGTCATGGGTTCCATCCCTGGCAGCCAGAAATCATCACCGAATATACGCCAATGTTGCCCGAATCCAATGCAAACTTCGGGGGGTGAAGTCCCTAGGAGCATATATGATGCATTCTTGAGCTGTATGTACTTCGTCAATGGGAGTTGAAAGGCCCTGGCAGAGGAAGTACGGGATGTCCAAATGCGGTAATGCCATCTTGCACCATCACATCTTTCGGGAGCCGATCACCAAGTACAAAATATTATAAAAGTGCAAAATGTTGCTCGCTTGGGCTCAATTCTTGGCCGTTTGCCTTCGGAGGTAGCCCAAAGTAAACCGACACATGTTTACTATTAGAATATAAAAAAAATTCATATAATTCGGCCGGGAACAAGTCGGATACAAAGTGCGATTTTATTTTGATTGCTGAGATGTCTCATCAAACGACCAGTCGATTCGGCATTTCCACTAGCGTTCAATTCTTGGCCGATTTCGGTCATTTATTAAAGGCAGCCCAATAGCAAACCTATGTAGGTCTCATTTGGGCAACCTCCGAAGGAAAACGGCCAGGACATGCACTCAAGCGGTATTTTGCACTTCTGGAACATCTTGGTATGCCGATCACCATGTGTCCGATCACCGTGTATGCCGATCACCGATCACCAGTACGCACCTAAACCGGCATACTGTGTTACCTGGCGTCAGGTCGCACAACATTTCCCCACGTCTTGTCCACAAAATATTCGAAAAGCCTTTCGGTCACCCACCGTCGCATACACTGCTCTCGAGCAGGGATAGAATCGGGATAGAATCGGGGTAGTAGTTCTGGCAGGGCTCCCCTTGACCGGACCACGCCGAAATCCGGAGGACGGCGAGGCCCAAGTGCGTATGAGAGCGTGTGGGGACCGCAGCCTAGACGGGCGTCATGAAACTTCGGAGTTCGTTTTTGCAGTACTTCAACAATGCACCGATGACCCTAAATATCACTCAGTGTCGTCCGGTTCGAGGAAGACGACAGTCGATGGAAATGTCCCGGCGAAGAAAAAAGTTCCATTTTGACGCCGACTCGACGAGGGCGGCGTTCTTCCCGTCGATTTCACCGCTTGTCGCGCAGCATGGTTCGGGTCCGTACATCCTCCGGATCCCTATACCTGCTGGAGCGGCGGTGGCTCCCAGATCTCCGTTAGGCAATATTTTTGTCGCGCGCGCCGAAAAAAAAAACCATTGTCCTTTGACATCACGGGCTCTGGGTGGCAGGGAATTGGTACTCCGCGCGGACTCCGGCTCCCTGCGCACATTCTACACACAGCTCGTATGGTGCGCAGATTTCTTATCCTTGCGCCGTCCTGCGCGCCCGAAACTGACATTTTTGTCAGTGGCGCCGCACAAGCCCCACTACAGGCAAGGAACTTACGACGGAACGACTCTAGCCGTCGCAGGCGTCTATGTGCGAGCGCGGATAACGCCGGCATAGGAAGACGGTCTCGCTCGATTTCGCGCCACGCCACTCGGCGGCTGGGTCCCCCTCTCCGCGCTGCCCTCACTCCCACCGCGGAACGCACGCCACCGAATCATACACCCCGCCGCACCGCCCCCCTCGTCCCGACGCGTACCAACATATAGAGCCGGGGCGTCCTGCCTTCACCTTCGCGCCTTGGCACACACACCCGAAAAATCCCCAACGACGGCGTGCCCGCCAACAGCCATAGCCTTGTTCAAGACCGCGGCCGACCGAGCGTCCCCGACGCTGCGGATCTCGAAGGCGCATCATGCCCGCATGCACTCCGCCCTGGCCGCGACTCCCGTACACCGTCGCCAGCGTCTCCGCAGTTAGATAGGAGAAAAACACGCCGATATTGCGGGAACTCCTCCGCGCTCACAATGGCCCCGAGTCCCGTCGCACTGCCCCCTCATCCCCGACGCGTACCAACAGACAGGGTTGGGGCGTCCTGCCTTCACCTTCACCTTCGAGCCTCAGCACGCTCACCCAAAAAATCCCCAACAACGACGGCGTGCGCGTCAAGGCCGTAGCTTTGTTCAAGACCGCGGCCGAGCGAGCGTCCCGATGCTGCGAATCTCGAAGATGCATCATGCACGCACGCGCCCCGCCCTAGCCGCGACTCCCGTGCACCGTCGCTTCCAGCATCTCCGCAGTTGAATGGGAGAATGACGAGCCGATATTCCGGGAACTCCTCCGCGCTCCGAGCGCGCCATCGCTAGGCTCGCGCAAACATCTGGCCTCCGCCGCGAATACACCAAGCCCACCCGCGCTGAAGATGGTGCGCGCTGACCGAGCGCGCGCGTCCGCGTTGGAACTCCTCCACCTCCACCCCGCGCACCCCGCGACCCCCGTGCACCGTGTCTCCCTGCGTCTCCACAGTTGACTAGGAGAACAACACACCGATATTTCCGGAACTCGTCCGCGCTCACGATGGCGCGAGAACGCACTGGGCAATCATCTGGTCTCCGCTGCGGAGGCACCAAGCTCCCCGCGCCACCGACGATGCACGATGCGCGCGGACCGAGCGCGCGCGCACAGCCGCGTCGTAACTCCTCCACATCCACCACCCCGCAACCCCCGCGATCCCCGTACACCGTCACTCCCAGCGTCTCCGCCGCGGTGGAATGGGAGAATAACGCGCGGATATTTCGGTAACTCTTCCACGTCCACCATGGCGCGAGCACGCACGTGTGTACGCGCCATCGCCAGGCTCACGCAAACGTCTGGCCTCCACCGCGAATGCAGCAAGCTCCCGTATCACGCAGGCGCATCATTTACATGCGTACACACACACCCCGCGCGCACTCGCATCGTCGACGCCCGAAGGGAAGAGATAAAAACACAAAGGTATACGGCGCTTTTGTTGCGTTCGTCGGAGCCAGATTTCGGGGACGTGAATCACGATAGCCCGTGATGCCACGCGCACGTCGGGTCCCGAGAGGTTGCGTAGCCATAACTGTCGATGCTCATCAGCAAACATTGTAACCCCCCGCCCGGAGTGACATGTAGGTGAACGAATGCCGCCATAGCGTCCGGCTGCATAACTTGAAAACGGAGGTTTCCATCCACCGCGCTGCGAAACGCACAGTTTCCTGTCGAGCGGAGCAACATAGACACCGTCGGGTCGTAGGCGAGGAGCGCCACATAATCCAAGCTGCGGCTCGAACGGTACGCGGATTTGTTGCTGGCTGAAGCAATCGTCAATCATGCATGTCCTACGCAAAGGTTTTGAGGCGTACGTACTTGAGGTTAATGAGTGCGGAGGGCCGCGCCATTCCGTCCGATCCACCGGCCCCACCCGGAAAAGACATCCTAGCATCCCAACAGCCGAGCGCCCATGCCCGCGTCGTCGTCGACTATGCCGCGCCGCTCACAAGTAAATTTCGGTCTGGGTTTCGTGAAAATATATTTCAAGACAATTTCAAGAACTCGCCGTGTTTCGCAGATTCAGGTGGGTCCTTTCCCGCTCGATTTTATTCTGAGATTCCTGACGAATCGATGATGAAAAGAAAGGACACAACTGAGAACAAGAAAACAAGCAGAAGATTTTCGACTCCGACCTCGTCATGTGAGTCCGAGTCACACTCGTGCCACTGTGACACCTTTCTGCCAATTTTCTGCCTCCCTCATTGACCTCACCTTGCCTTGATTCCAGCTATCTTTTCCCAATGGCTGTTCGAGGATCACACTTTGGGAATATACCCGGAATTCGGCTGTGGACAGGCCCGGAAAAGGCTGAAACGCTGATCACGACAAAACATTGACCGGCCAGTATAGAAGCTCTTTGTGTCTGATTTAGAGAGCATAACTGACACAATTTAGAGCCTCTTTTTCGCCGCATGGTCGACCCTGCCTCAATAAAGGGCTGCGGAGCCCCCGTTCTCTTCTCACTCACCCCTCAACTTCACCGACCTCACAATGAATGTAAGTCGTGCTTTTTTCAAGCCTCCTTCACGTTCGCAAAACTCACTGATACTAGCAGAATCCGCCCCCGCCTTATAAAGAAGAGGATCCCGCCGGTGTCGTCCCGCCATACAACCCCACCGTCAACGTCGTGCCCCCTCCAACGCCGTCGCCGCCCTCGTTCCCTGCCAGCGCTCCTCCGGGCCCAGTTAGTCGACGTCTCTCGTAGATCCATCTTGATCTGATGACCATCCTCAGCCTCCCCAAAGTCTCTGGCGCCGTCTCGTCACCCGCGTCCGGCGCGCGTTCGTCGGGCCTCCGCGTCACCCCGAGCACCACGAAATGCAGGCCTTGCGCCGCCAGTAATCCGCAGGAGACCCTCGTAGCCGGACAAAAATACTCTGGTACGTCCCTTCTCGTCTTCGTCCATCGTTTCGAATGCTGGACCCCATACGTGCGCATCCTGCAGACTGAAATCTCACTATACACCAAGATTCTTCACCTGTATACATTAATTCAACACTACTCCCTCATCCGCCTTTCGTTCTACAATCTCATTCACCAGTGGGGGTTTATTCAACTATGTACGTCGCCGTTCGCGCTCATCGATCTTCGCAACGCTAAATACTCGCTCATCTCACAGACCTATATTCGACTACGTACAACACTATCCGTCTCGTTACTCCAATCACGCGCTGTCGCGGGTCTCTTATTCTATCAACTAACCAAATGTACGTTGCCTCTCGGCTTCTTCAATCTTTCACGATACTACATCATATCCGCCTTTCGCAGACTGGAAGTCGACTGCACGTCTAGAATTGTCCTGTAAATATTAATTCAAACCCGTTTTTGAGATTCCTATGTACGGTCGTGCGGTCATTATCACCCAACTCAACTGCTCTTCTGCGCTTCCCCTCGTAAACTCGATACTCAAGTACTACCTGCCCGTTCTCGGCCCTTCCATCCGACTCACTACAATTGACGTGGATTACTATCCCACACAGCGGTGGTTTGCAAGTGGCTTGACAGACGTTCAGGGTATCTATCGAGTATCCACACTTACCCCCCTAACGACATTGCTGGGGCTTCCCATTAATGTGCATTATATCTCAATCTCAATTCTTTTCAGATCCCTCCCACCTATGTAGCATAGTCTTCACCTTCGAGACTCGCGTCGAAAGTTAGGGACCCTTTTCGAAGCAAGGAACGTAGGTACCATCCGAGCCTAGTTCGGAAATATCGGCACCCTCCGGATTTTGGATTATTTGACCTTCTCTCGCGGCAAGTGGTTATTGAGAACGTGAGATGTAACTCATTGCTCAATTCAAGAATGTACTGTACCAAGAAATTCCTCTGTTTCACCCATTCAGACTGAACGCAAACTCGTCCCCGAATGTGCCCGCTATGATGCCTCTTGTCGCAATTCCGATTCAAACATAACGGTCAGAATGAGAGGCCTCTACGACCCAGTTCCTCCTCGATGAACTTAAGTTGAAGGCGCAGTGCTTGCTGGAAGATCAGAGCTACGGCGGGGTGGAAAAAAGGAGGCTCCCTGAAACCCGACACCGCGACACGGCGGCTAACGTTCATCATGTCCGACACATTCCAGAAAGGCCGACACATGGGTCTGATTGTCTTCCAACTCCGACACATCGCCAAGCACGTAAGTATTAGCCTTTAGCCGGCCGAACACCAAATTGGGGTTCCTTCTTGCTCTTGATTAGGAACCTTCGCCGGATGAAGCACTCCGCCTGCTGTGTTCAGCGATCGGCAATGGTCGCACATGACCACGACGCGACGCGTAAACCTTCCGACCACTTCGTCTTCAGGTACCATTTGTCCCTGGTCCGTTCCAGTTATCTATTGCTTTCCATATGGCATAAGTTTCCTTAGCAGTCTTTGCAGTGCCAAATGTTCTCCAAGTGCAAAATGGACTCGTGTCACCTCAGTTTCTACCAGATTGCCTTATGGAACTCGTGGGATTTATACGAAAGCCTTGTAGCATTCGAACGTACAAAAAAAACCAAGGCCGTAGCTCTCTTCGGACATTGATATCTACTGGAAAAATATCTACTGACAGAAAATATATCTACGTTCAGGTACTTCGTGACTGATAAGCCGGAGTGAGTGCGGTCGGAGTGAGCGCAGTCAGCGTTACCCGCCTTGCTGTATGTATGCGAGACGGGGACCGCTACAATTCATTAGAAGGGGCAAGACAAAAAAGGGAAAATGAACACATCGCACTGAAGGACGTTTGAAAACATGAAGAAGACCCGCTCCTCGACCTCAGCCCCCTTGAAGCTCCGGTCTGACCCCGAACCCGTCATCCTCGTATCCTCTGACAGCGTCTTGGGCGGGGGTTTCGATGGGGGGTCAAGAAGTAGCGCTGAGGCGAAGATGAACCAATTCCTGCAGGCGGTGAAATTACTCACCAGGTTTCCCCCGTTCCTGCGCCCGGTTCAAGCGCTTGCGCTGGTCCAGGGTCAGCACGTTCATCGGATGGGGGGCGGTACTGCGCACCTCGGGGGAACCCTGCCCTAGTTGACCAGCTTTCACCTGCAGCGGGGGGGTGTCAAACGCGCACGGGACGCTCCTGGGGAAGGCACTACGGACCGGGGTTGCCACGAAGCCGTACGGTCGCTTTCCAGCGGGTTTTCCTCCATGGGGAATCGTCTCGCAAGCATATTTGAGCGGGAGGAAGCGGGGGCGATTGCGGGATGGTGGTGGTGTGGAAGGGAGAGGGATGTAAATATTTGGCACGGCGCCATGCCGTTGATTCTCGAGACTAGCTGATTGTGCGTGTCGGATTTTCTGAAGTTGTGTCGGGTTTGCTGGGGTGTGCGTCCCATTTGGCCAGATGTGTCGGATTTGCTGATCTACGTGCGGGGATTCTTAGATGTGTCGGATTTTCTGACGTTTGACACGCCGTGTCGCGGTGTCGGGTTTGGTATATACTCGAAAAAAGGTAGGCTGGGCTCGTGACCAGCCTGCCTCGGAACGGCAATTCTGAGTGGGCAAGCACCGTAGTGAGAAGATCCGAGAGTACTAGATTCTTGTCGTCCATTGCTGACGCTGCCATCTGAATTTCAACCAAATTAACAAATGCCGGGAATATACCGATAAGGAACAGTATGTGCAACCCGCTCCCAGTCTCTCCCAAACTACCCCCTCAAATACGCGTCCTCTTTGGGGCCTCTCAAGAAAGCAAGGACATAGAAAATCAAACTGCCAGCAAAGTTGAATATCAAGAACTTGCCCCACGTCGTCGTGTATCCGCCCCCAGCCACCACGAGCCATCGGAGTCTAAGAAGAGCGTTGCGCCGAGGAACGTCATATTGCCGCCGGTGTATGCTGGGTGGTGGACTCCGGCGTATGTTCAACGGCTCAACTGGTCAGCTCAATTGTTCAAGCAGTTTTTTCGATATTCAGAAGGCTTTGGTGACACCGAAGAAATATGGAAGTGAATCTAATACCTAGTTCAACCGTTTCTTGGAAGGCGCATCCGACTTCAAGGACCAGGATGTTTTCGAACAGGCCTGGTTTGGTGTTCGGAGGCTGCCAAAGTTTCAGCTCATGGTGCATCTTCAGTAAATATTCCAGGCTAGTAGTCGCACCTGGTATCGATTCGTCCGGGACAGTCCCACTGTCGACAGAAAAATTCAATCTATGGGTTGAACCGAATATCCCTGTCAATGAGACAGCGGAATCGGTCAACCCATCGCCCCTTGAGGTTGCAGCCGGCCTTTTCTCCCCGCGGAATTGCTAAAAAAAAAGATGCTCAAAGCTCAAAGTGAATGAATTTGCGCCATTTGACGGTTCTGCTCACGGGGGCTTGCTTGGAATCCGGCGACAATAATTATGAACAATAATGGAAACAACAAGGGGACGGGACGGATCGACATTTTTCAGTTATAATAATTCGGCCCCCGCCCACTGGGACCGGATTAACGCGAGCTTGTAGAAGAGAATGATAGAAATTGAAACTCACAAGAACCAGAAACCAAAGGAAGCAATGAACACTGTCTCTGAACCAGATCCAGGCCTTGCCGATCCTTGCTCGAAACGCCGGGGGGATCCTTGTGTTCTCTATTATTTCTATGCGCCGTTCCAGATCCTGGAGGTTCCTCCGATAGTCCCTCTGAAGTGCCCGGAGTGCTAACACAAGTGCTTGTTTAGTTGTCTGGCAAAGAAAAGAGCTGATTGGGACAATAGTCTACACACCAGCTTGGGCTTCCTCCAGGGTTGCAGGGGTAACGGTGGACCCGTCGGAAGGCGTGCGTTGGAGGTGCACAGGTGTGCGCCTCTTAAATAGATGGGGAGCAATCCCAGGAAGGAGCAACGGCTTTTGAGTGCTTGCGGGCTGGGCTGACATCGTAAGGGGAGCAAAAAGACGTGTCGGGGGGTTTAATATATATACGACGCCCTGAATGTGTCTGATCGGCCGTGTGATCTGATCCTCGAGGGATGCGCAGTGCTGCGCCTCAGAATTTCAATTTATGAACCACAGTCACGGTTGATGAGCACTGTCCGTCCTCGGTCCGAAGCATAAGAGACAACGTAGGCCGTTGACTAGGTGCGGTTTCGCCAAGTTACATAAAGTGATACAACGTCCGATAGTGGGCCCGGCGTACGCGCCGTATGTCGGCCTTACCAGTTTTATCAAAACGATGTGGGATTCTGGGAACTGCCCCGAGCAAATGTGTCTCGCCGCCAGACCGGTGAATCAACAAATCGCCACACAAACCGCGGTTCACACGTGACGGTTACTACTCAGGTACTGAGGCTCAGGTAGAGTTGTCGACGAGATAAGTAACTTGCTGATGAAAAATCAGTAAAAGAGATCCTAAGCAACAGAGTGTGTCGTGAGCCGTCCTTTCTTCGATTTACGAACGCCTTTCAAATTCTGTTTCACTTATACAGCAAGTAGATTCCGGTTGCGTTGTGCGTTGTCGTTGGGAAACAATGTGTGCCGACTCCCTAGCGCCACAGGCTAAGTATGTGCATACCTGCAATTCCTTTCGATCAGAAATACATCCTTCAAGACGAACTCTCGAGTCCCAGAGCTTCGTATAAGTAACTCCTGGATCTGGTTATTTCAAAACGACCATCATTCGTAAGCATAGCCAGCAAGAAAATCAATTTGGGGGAAGGCGTGTCTAGTGATCTGCAAGAAAATTGCGCCGGGTGAGAAATAAGAAAGGCGCCACAGCGTAGATACTAGTCAAGCCGCTGCGCTGGAGTTGAATTCGGGAGGTAACCGAAGCGGGAACGCCGGATAATCCAATCTTGCCATTGCGGCCATCATGAGATCCTTAATTTCCTCCCCGGTGTATTCAGCTACCTCAATCTTGAACGGTCCGCCGCCGTGGCCCTTAATCGGCTCCAATCGCTCGACGATGTCCACGCCGGAGTCTGGACTTGCAAAGGTCGCGAGGAGAAACAGAAACACGGTCATCGACTTGGATCCCCCGGATGTCGCGCCGAACGCCTCGCATAAATGGAGAAGCCCTATCGCGGTATCCGCGCTCGGATGTTTCATGCAAATCGCCACAACGACGGGGAGTAGATGCTTGCATGCGGCCGGCGATGTTACTGCGAGCTACGAAGATATTTGGGTGTCGACAGTTAGATAGGGAGGCCCAGCGTACCTGGAAGACCTTGTCGAATGGGACCGGACGCCCCAGAGCCATGCAGTACATGAGCAGCGCAGTATCGAGGATTCGCGTGCCCGCGATGGCGGGCCAGTATCGCTGAATCGGCAGGGCGACGTACTCGAACAGAGTTTGTAGCTCAGAATATGAACGCGGTGCCCATCCCATGCACCGACCGACCAGCTGAACGACAAGATCAGCGTTGGGCTCCCCATGCTCGAACAAAAGAGGGCTGCCGTCCACAAGGCGGAAGGTATCGTTGTTCATCCATAACGGGGTTTTAGGGCCCTCGCGGGTCCAGTTCGGGCTCAAAATAATGTCAAGCAGGGCGGCGTTCTGCTGGGGAGTAAATTTGGCGAGGTGTGGAAAGAGTCCTGCGAGAACGGCCGAATACAGCTGGAAAGTCCAGTATATTAGGTTGCGAATGGGGGAAAATTTGAAAGGAAGGTTAGATGCACGTGCACCTGTTCTTCGTTTGTATCGTTTTCGCTTGGAAGCCGGCGGTTCAGAACCGCGTCGAGGACCAGGTCGATCCATTCTGGGTCGATGCTGAGGTTAATGAGCCATGTGGACTCGGACCACGAACGTCGAGGCGGAGGGACGGACCTTATAGGTGCCAATGCTGTCCTCCAAAAGTGCCGACCCTCGTCGGTGTGAGCCTTGGCCCGGGTGTCCCAACTGTCTCTCGTAGACTCATCGAGGAGCCAAAAGAACCCTGAGGCATCCTTTTCAATTTCCCAGTACATGTCCGGCCCACTGATACGATTAGCATTTGTATTCCAGAGCCAGTATAAGATTCGGAAGGAACATGAGGCACATTATGGCCAAGGACTTGTCCAACTGAGTGTTCTGCTTTCCGATACCCAGTAGTTGTTCCAACTGCTCTGTGGATCCAACCCGTAGCATTGCTTGTCTCTGCGGCACGCCTGGTTTCCGACACTCATGTTTATGGGTTCTCCAGTGTACTATCGAGAATCAATTGGTGAACTATCGGCAGAAAAAAATGGGACACGGACGAATCTGACAACTTCGCGAACAATACGACACTGTATCATGAATACTTTAGTCGCAAAGCCCCCGAATGCACAGACCCAGGACTCACCAGTCTTGGATTTCGAGCAGCGATACGTGCCGGGATCCATACAGATGCACACGCCTTGGATGGACTCAGACATCTGTCCAGTATATCAGATTCAGTACCGTGGTCACTTTTGGGTGCAAGAGGAGTGAAAAGAAGGGGAAAAGGACGACGTGCCCACGTGAGCCATGGGAGTAGGAAGCAAGATGGGAAGTCAACTTAGCAGTTGTTTACGTCTTACCAGTACATAAGTACAAGTCGAAATTTCCGTAACCTGTAGACGTTTTGAGGGCCGACCGTACCCATACGAACCCACAGAGTCTCACCTCAAATCAATAGGTCAAACGCAGCCCCGACAGTTATTTTCCCTCGTTCGTTGACTCATGAATATGAGAAATGTCCCTTCGAATTGGTTGATTTATCAAAGGCAATGAATAAGGCTCCGGACTGTGATGCATAATCGGTGGGCCCGTTGCTGCACGCTGTCAATTCCACCTTGCTGGGCAGAATTTCATTATTCTGGATACCCGTCCTGATTTATAGAGGCGTGCCCAGTCTGTATACGCGTAGGGAGAAATCTGGGAGGCGAGGGAACAGAACCGCAGCGACTTACCGTCCGAATTATGCAGCAAGACGAGATAATTCGGAAGTGTGCCGCTGCAATCATATCTGCATTAAACAGGTCAACCTCTGTTCCAGGTTCCGAAAAATGAACAGTTCTGGGGCGGGGGGCTGGCCCGCATTCGGTGCTAAATAAGGAGTTGATATGTGGATCTTTCCGATAAGATCCAGTGAGTAACGTCGAGGTGGGATGAGTCCGGAACTTTGCCTCATAGCTGCGTTGCCAATCATGAACCGAGTCGATGTCGTGAAAGGATGCAAAAAGGACGAGAGTCGGATAATTTTCGATGGGCGCTAGATGGGCGCACGGACCAGTCTCCGGCTATCAAACTGTGTGGCGCCGGCCGTCTGTCCACTGCACTCTCTGTCCCGACGTTGACTGTCGAATCTGGCCGAAGATCTCAAGGCTCCCCATTTTCGAACTGGAAGCAGTGACTTCGTTTTGCTGCGAGCTCACTGGCACCGACTCTGTAGGATTCTAAGAATACCTGTGCCAGTTTTTAGTTTCTACCGGCGATTTTCGTTGTGCCCGAATTTTGAAACCGGGCATTCCTCGCTCGGCCTAGAAGCTCAGCACCTCTCTTCTTACGCAGGATCTTACGGAATTTCTTGGTCTTGAATGCTTCTAATGACCGCACGACCATTCCAACGCGTTTGGAATTCTCTCCCAACAGAGCGAATCGATATGATTATCCCTTGGATCACCTATGTGCCGCCTTCTCAGGCTCCGAGGCTTTTCCTTCGCTCTTCCTTCTAAACGTTCCCATCAAATCCTCACAGAAGTCCGACGAGCTTGTGCGGTTACCTCAGTCCCCGGAGCTACTATGGAGAATTCTCGACGAATATATGGAGCACTGAGCCCAATGTTGATGCGACCTCAATGCTCGTATCATAGTTTGAGGGTGTGCACTTTCGACACTCCCGTCTTCGAATTCTAGCACGAAATTTTTAGATTAACAACTGTTGGCCCCCGCGCACCGTCTGTTGAAATGCGGTCAAATGACCCTGGGCTCTCGTCAATATTGGATCCAAATCGAACCGCGCCGGTTAACCCTAGGAGAAACTGGCTCCGAGAACAGATAGCACGAAGTTTGCGCAACGTATAAAGATTGCTCTGGGCCCACTGGGATCTCTGCGACCCGGGCCCACGTACTACCTGTCGGATCCGTCCATAATGGCTGGCGGCGCAGTGGCGACTTCCGAAGGCACCAATGTCTACACCCATCTTATGGATCCCACTCGGAAATGGTACAACAACAGGCGGTGTGTCCCTCGCAGCTGATAGCAAGCCTCCGGTCTCATCTGATTCATAGACTAATTGCGCTCAATGGTTGGATCCTCTTGCTGTGCGTAGTTTGACGTCGTCGACATCTCCAGCAATTTTGATCCAATCTCTCAGACTCATTACCTCGTCGACGAATGGCTATGATGGAAGCATGGTGAACGGACTTCAATCCTTGACTCAATGGGAGGAGTATTTCCACACACCGACGAAGGGTAAGCTTGGTTTGCTGAGCGCCATCCAGGTATGGGTTTTGAAGTCTTGAACTATATACAGTATTTATTGACTGGGACCTACGTGATAGAATATCGGTGCTCTTGCTGGATATCCCTTTGCACCATATCTTTCTGACGGCATCGGACGCAAGCCCACCGTTTTCATCGGTGCTTTGATTATGGTTATCGCCACCGCTATTCAGACAGCTTCGCAGTCAGTTGGGATGTTTATTGGCGCTCGGTAAGGGAGATCTGTCCCCGGATACCAACAATACTATTTACACTTCATAGCTTCCTGATAGGCTTTGGCCTCACCTTTGCCGGTCAGCCCTTCCATAATTCTCCTTATTGACCATTGACTATTGAACTTCGTTGGTTACACTCAGCTAACGCAGCGCCGATGCTGGTCACGGAACTGTCTTACCCAAAATACCGGGCCACTCTCACGTCCACTTATAACTCTCTCTGGTACTCGGGAGCGATTGTGTCATTATTTAAAACTCGTATGCCTCAGCCAAGTCTAACTGGTTACTCAGTGCTGCATGGACGACATTTGGGACTTTCAAGATCAATAACACCTGGTCCTGGCGCGTCCCGTCCGCTCTGCAGGCCCTGCCGTCAGTACTGCAGGTGTTGTTGGTTTGGTTCGTCCCCGAATCCCCGCGGTATCTGGTCAGTAAAGGAAAGGAAACGCAAGCACTCAAGACATTGGCGTATTACCACGGCGACGGCAACGAGTACGCCTTTTTTCGCTTTTCTCGTTTGGATTTCTTACTGATAGTTGTGGGCTTAGAGACGACCCGTTAGTCCGCTACGAGTTCGAGGAAATAAAAACCGCCATCGAGTTTGATCGGACGGGTATGCCAGCACCTCTGTTCGTCTTGTTTTATTTCTATCTAATCCCCGAGATAGTTGCGGCCAATGTCGGCTGGGGGTCGTTCCTGGGAAGCGCCGGTAACCGAAAGCGCCTCAGGATCATCGTTGCAATCGCTTTCTTCTCTCAGTGGTCTGGAAACGGACTCGTCTCATACTACCTCAACAAAGTCTTGGGCCAAATGGGCATCGAAGATCCCACTGATCAGGTATTCCCCTTCATATTAGATCTGTGTTTCGTTCGTTTTAAAGCTTTTCCATGCAGCTCCTTATCAACGGTATTCTCAACATATGGAATCTTGCCTGGGCCCTCCTCGCATCCTCAATGGTGGAGCGCTTCGGACGACGGGTCTTGTTTCTCACTTCGGCGGGCCTCATGACCCTCTTCTTGGCGCTGCAGACGGTCTGTTTCGCGCGATTCAGAATCACCGGGGACTATCCAGCAGCGCATGCCGCCTTGGCATTCGTGTTTTTGTTCTACGCCGCGTACGAGTGAGTATACCACGGTTGCCAGTGTTCCAGTTTGATGTCTGATATTTCGCAGTATTGCCTTTACCCCACTGATCGTGACGTATGTCGTTGAAATCTTACCATACAACATCCGAGCGAAGGGGTTCAACATCTTCAACTTCACGATCTCTATCGCGCTTATATTCAACCAATACGTCAACCCCATCGCATTTGAATCCTTGAGCTGGAAATACTATATTGTGTACTGCGCCTGGCTAGCGTTCGAGTTTGTGTTCCTCTATTTCTGTACGTCTCTCATTCCCCCAACGCCTCTTCTTTGCTGATTAATTTCGCGGTCCAGTCATTATAGAGACCAGGGGCCGTACCTTGGAGGAGACCGCGGCCATCTTCGACGGCGCCACGGAGCAGATTGTTGATTCCGCTGCTGCGAATGCTGGAGTTACAGAGGATCTAGGCGTTGAGGTGAAGGATATGTCCCATCACGACGACTCATCGGAGAAGTGAATTTCCCTGATTTGTTCCACTTTATCTTAGAATTTAGAGTGCAGGTTTCGCTCATCTTCTTACTTATGAAGTTTGATTGCGGCGCTTTGGCTGATGGCGGCAGGCGCGTCCTATCACGCGACTACGCGATTCTCACGCGACAACCTGATCCCATCAGTGTGTTAGCTGCCGCCGGCGCTTGATTCTACCACTCATTGAGGTCTGACTTGCTTGGTTTGGACACGTATACCTAGACATGACGCCTATATCTAGACCGTGACTCTTCATTCGTCTTGGCTGTCATATCTATCGAGTCGCCTCAAGACTCAAAAAGGGAATTGGTATTGGTACTTACTGCCAGCGCCGGGTCGACACGCATGTTCTCTCAGACTGTTCGCGCCATGCATGTCCTTATCCTTCGAGACGCAATATCGACTGTGCGCCTGGATCCTAGCTTCACGGTGCCGCAACTAGTCTCCACCGCCATCGAGTCTAGATCTGTCTGCAGCTTTCAATGTACTCCATGTACATGTCTCATAATTAATGGACAAGACGCCAATCCCGATCGACGGAATCAAAAATCAAAGCACCTTCCAGACTCACAGCAAAGCATCGGCATCTTCAACACAATGGACGTGATTTCTCACTGGGCCCAAAGCGGCGCACTGCCGCCCATGCCTTCAATGTCGTTTCCTAATGCAGATGTGATCTGGGTGGCCCAGGGAGCAACAATGCGGAGACAATGTAGGTGATGGGATCACAAGAGCTCCCTTATAGAGGCAGCGCGGTGGACGATCTGCACCACTGGTCCCTCCTCTTCCGATTTCTGTGTGCATCTACTTTCCCTTTCTTGACGCCCTCATTACGCCTCATCCGTTCCTACCCTCATCCGTTCCTACACATGTCCGCCTCACGCCACGACGATATTGCGTCAGTGATTCTCCTCTGGCCTCGCACTAAATGTTGACCTCTCTCCCTCACAGTTCCCCTGGTGGGGAGCTTCCGTCTATGAACAACGTGGAGGATACATTCGGTCGATCACTGTAAGCCCCGTGCCACCTCTCCTCCATGCCACCAGTGACTGACCCCTCGTCTAGGTCAGAGTTCTCGTGGGCCTCGCCCAGTGAGCTATCATCCGTGCCACCTGCCCAATCCTCCTTCAAGCATGCTCCTACCGACCCCTGCGACCGCCAGATTCCCTTCGCCGCCGAGGAATCGACCCCAAAGTCTCAAGTCGAGGGGAGAGACGTTCCCGTGCCTCGTACTCCCGGACGCCTCTCGTGCTCGACTGCCCGCGGCTCCAACGCCAGCGAGATTTTCGAACGACCCTCTGCCGACCCTTACGTCTCCCCCAACCAGCTGCCTGCGCTGTGCGACCACCCTGATTCTGACGACGAACTCTTCGAAGCCAACCGGGCTGAGCACTCAAACGACGAGGAAGAGGATGCTCCTGGTTCTATGTCCACCCCAGCGCCCGAGCTCACTGAGTGGCTTTCTCAGGTCGAGGCCCCAGCGCCGAGCCTCCCTGACGCCGAGTTCAATTTCACCGCACCGTGCGTTGTCCATGCTTCTTTTCCTACGCCGCCCCATGACACTGCGATCCGACAGGTCCACCGCGCCTACCTTCCCGTCGCACATGCATGTGGAATCGCCTGTCCAGAACTCTAGGCCGCCCTCGCCCACCACGCTCAACGCTGCAAGGATACTGGTGTCTCTCAACGCGAACGCGGTTCGCAAGCGGTATGTCTCCCTCGCTTCCTACCTTCTGAGTTTTGTTGATCTTGTTCATCTAATTCAGTGCACGTCCTTCTGACACGGACCGCCTCGAGTAGGTTTCATTTTGGGTATGCTCTTCCGCTCATTTTCGCCTGACGTTCTTTGGGTTAGGTCTGATGGCGCACTGGTTACAGCGCTGTCGCGGATATCGCGAGCTCGGTGAGTATTCACACCACCGCCACCCACTCCCCCGTGCTGACGACGCTTTTAGCTCTGAATCACCAGCGCTGCACAAGCGTCTGCTCGCCCACTCCGAGTCCGTCCTTCTCACATTCCCCTTTCCGATTTTTCTCTGACCTAGTCTTCTCACAGCCCCGATGCTCAACAATCGTACGCGAAAGCGCCTCCGTACATCCAACGGTCCGTCCGACACCTACTCCTCAACTTCCCCGTCTTCCGCGTCGACGCCGTCACTCCCACGCTCGACGACGTCGACGAGCGCTTCACTTGCATGTTCCCCGGTTGCGAGGAGCCCGTCGACGCGTCCCGCGCTGCCGCCGACGCTCATGTCAAAGCGGCGCACTGGCCTCTAGGCCCCGACGGTAAACGTGGCGAGAAGCACATGATCAAGTGCCCCAAGTGCCCGGAGTCGAAGAAGGCGCTGCTGGCGTCCTCGATGGGCCGCCACATGCTCAACCAGCACGCGGCCGAACAGGCGCTGTTACCCAGTCCGCAATGCGGGCTCTGCAAAGCTACCTGCGAGGACCTCGATGAGCTCGTCGACAGCCATTTCCCCAAGTGCCAGGTGAACTACCGCCCGCTGGAGCCGGCGAGCAAGAGGCAGCGGCTTGAGTAGTTTGTTTCCTCGTTTGAATTGTCGTTCCTGTATGTCTTTCATTCAGTTTCCGCACCGCTCACTTATCATCTCCTCTTCCCAGTCCTCCCCTCATCCTTACTCTCCTTATCTCAAGCGCCACTCACCAATATTGGTACGCTCTTATTCCCCCGTCCGCTCTTCCATTTATTGACTGTTCCTTGTTCCTTAGTACACTGTATTAATCTCTCCTGCGGGCTTCCGGCAGGAAGCTCGTTACGACTCGCAAGCCTCGTCTCAAGGACGACTCATCACAGCATTGTATCGTGTGTCCCTCAGTTCTCGTTTTTTTTAGTAGTCGGTAATTAGTTTGAAAATTGAATACAATATGGTCTGAATATCCACCCTCTCGTCTCAACCTTCAGTCGGAAGCATCCTGTCCCCATCTTGACCATCACTTCGGAAATTGAGTCGGCACAAAAAGAGATTACCGTTCCGCACAGCATGAGTGATCATGATTCTTGACCCGCTCGTGTCACTGTTAATGAATCTGTCATGATCGAGGCGGTGGAAGCTCCTCCGGCCTTGTTGAATCCTTCCACGAAAATACAATATTTTCGTGTTCATCAATAATACCTCTTCGGCCGCTTGCTGTAATCTGAGCAATATATTCACATTCCCAAGATCGCCGAGCAGCGTCGAAAAGGTCCAAGAAATAAGAATTAGCTGGGTGCAAATATTGGAGAAATCTACCGAGAACTCATCGATTGAAAGAGTTCCCAAGTTCAATATATAGGCCAACTACGACTGAAAACCTCTGCAGGAAAACTCGGTCGGAAGTATCGTTTACACAATAATCACTTCAAGTATATGCGGTCATTGCCGACGTTCGAAGCAAACCCGGGACTCGGCGGGTCCCGGAAGCTTAAACCACGGCGCCGCGGGAGAAACAGCAACGTTACTTGAACGTTACGCACAGTTTAACTTTAACTTCGTTTCACCCTCTCCCATGCCCAGTCGGGAATCCGTAATCCAAAGACACGGATACCCGTCTCAGCGACTTTTGGATGTCTCAAATTTAGGGACCACCGAGGACCACGGTGGGTTGTCGCATTCAGGCCGGCGATATTGCGCCCTATTCATGCGCGTTCTCGTTCGCGTAGTCAGCGCTCCGACTTGTTGTCATCCTAAGTACAGGACGGAAAAGAGAAGAAGGTATGTATAGTCGAAGCCCGCCGGTTTCTTTTATTTGGAAAAAAAAAGCAAGTTTTGAGTTCGGGCCCACAATACCATCCGCCTTCATTCGCCACCCAAATCCTGCAGGTATCTGGACCCTCTCTCCCAGCCAGCGCTGCATCCTGGTTATCTAGCCGCTTTATCAGTAAGACTTCATCCGGGAATAAGTCTGACAGGTTATTTCAATCCATCTCCGCGGACATCAGCATCAGGAATAAACATTTTAGCTATTCGAGATCCGACATAAGGCGGACTTGAAACCTCCAGCGCCCCAGTGATCTTCATGAATGCCCCCTCAGAACGTTGTCCTCGTCCCCGACATCTTGCGGATGATTTTCGAAGTCGCCGCCCGAGCAGACAGGAGGACGGCGCTGAATCTGGCGCTTGTCTCACATCGCGTAGGAAGCTGGTGAGCGACTCGTCAAAATATGGTTCGCGAAGCACATTCTGATTCCACGGTAGGGTAGATATTGTTCTCTACTGCACTGTACGCCTCTCCCGCCAGCGCACTACCAACAATTTTCTCCGCACAATCGAAACGTCGACCACGAAATCGACCGCGTTTTTCTCGACGCACGTCAAGTCGCTGTGCATCCTATTCGATATGCCGATGGACCAGGTCGTCAGAATCACCTCCATCTGCCGCGGAATCCAAAATCTCACGACGTGGTTCCTTTCTACGCCGCGCACCAGCTCTCCTGCCCTCCCCTTAGCGCACTGCATGTTTTCCTTACGGCCAAGGAAGCTCTCGGCTTGGCACGGGGTGCTGAGCTCACCAGATCCCTGCTTCGCGCTCCCCTTTTTTAGCCGTATCACCCACCTGACGGTGGTGAATATCTGGGAAGAGTGGACGACCTGGCCCCGTTTCGCCGACCTCCCTGCGCTAACCCATCTCTCCCTGGACTTTACGTTCGGCTCGCGCACCTTGACAAATGACGAGATCCTTCGCATATCCGAAGCTATCACCGGGATCCTCGCCGCATGTGTTAATGTGCGTGCCTGTGGGCTGCGCGTCGACCAGCCGGCAGAGTCCCCGACGATCTCAGCCATGTTGGGCACCCTCCTCGATTCACGCGTCGTCCTCTTCACGCACCAAGAGCCGTTCCAGGTCCGCGAGGCGCATTCGGAGATGGAGCAGCGTATTTGGGCGGCGCTGGATGCGATTGTGGATCAGAGGCGTACAGGAGGAGATCCTCCTTTAGTTGTCCCAATCAGTCGTGTTTGAAATTTCTCTTGATAACCCCTCGGATCTCCATGGCCAGCCTCGCGGCAGTCTAGCCAACCACGGTCCGAATGTGCGAGCGCCATGCGTTATAATGTGTGAAAAACCATGCGTTCTAGGGAACTAGTGGTTCGGCTATCAGCGAAGACCGACTTCGTGTCCTCGTTTGTATCAACCTTGCGTTGTTCGGTAGGTTTCACGGGTACATCAGCTGGTGGCGCGGAGAAAATCAGTCTTCTAATTGCTGCGTCCACGGTCTGGCTGTTTTTGACGTGAGATTTTCTACCGATTTTCTTCACAATGCCGAACATAACGTATTCATTCTAAACACGCACAGAGCACGCGTTTGCGGGCTGCCGTGTTCTTTAACAGCACACTCGTTAACGCTTAAGCCATCCAAGGCCGTCATTGAGACCCCCATATTTCTAGCCGGTCCCGGCGGACAATGCGGGGCCACCTCATGTTCGACTTTAATGGCGATCCCTGCTTTGTTGTTTCTTCTCTTTCAGTTCTAGACGAGAGGGTGGCTTCCGTGCGCGGTGGTTAAGAGGCAGATGGAGGCTGCGGGTGTCTCTCACTTTCACCAGTACCACACTCACTGAACTTTTCACCATGCCTTCGGCCACCATATTCTCCAAGGACCAGGCGTCTTCTCCTCATTATTCGCCTACGACGTCCTATCTACCACCCAGTACCTCGCTACCGCCGCACCACCTTTGCGCGCGGATGAACGCAGACATCCGAGCGAACCCCGTCCTCGACTCACCATACTTCGATCTCGCCGGACACGTCGGAAGCCGCGCATACTGCATGGAAAACTTGGTCTATGCCACCAGTTCTGACGAAACGGCCGTTCTCCTCGATGTCGGCGTCAGAGACCTTCTCCCGTGCCCAATCCCGCCGCCTGCCACACCGTCTCCAAAAGCCCGCACATTCGAGATCCACAAGAGCGAAGGGGAAAATGGGCTGGGCATGTTTGCAGCGCAGAATATTCCTGCAGGTGGGCTCATCCTCGTCGAGCGGCCTACTCTCGTCGCCCCGTACATCATCGGCCTCCCAACCGATCCCGAGTCCGACCTGTACGGCGCGCTCCTCGGCCGCCTCTCGCCCGACACGGTGGCACGCTTCATGGCGCTAGCGAACTGCAAGCCAGATTGCGATCTTGTCGAAGGCATCATGCGCACGAACGCGATCGCCGTTACGCTCGATGTCCCCGACGTGCCGCACCCCGAGCTTACCACGCACCGCGCCGTCTTCCTCAACACGAGCAGATGCAACCACAGGTGCGTCCTCTCCTCATCCCGCCTTTGCCACCCCTGACCGAACCATCTCACCAGTTGTGCTCCCAACGCCATGTGGCACTGGGACGTCGGCTCCTTCTCCCTCGCGCTCGAGGCGCTCCGCCCCATCCCCGCCGGTGACGAAATCACCGTCGCCTACATCACCCCGACGTACTCCCGCGCCGAGCGGCGCGCGCAGCTACACGCGATGTACACCTTCTCCTGCCGCTGCGAAGTCTGCGCGCGCCCCGCAGCCGCGATAGCGCAGAGCGACGCCGCGCGCGCGGAGATTCACGCATTCTGGGACTCCGCCGACGTACCGGCGTTTGAAGACTGGTGCCTCGACCCGCGGCTAGGCGACATGGCGCTCATCGACGCACACAAGCGCGCGGTGGCGCTCATCGAGAGCGAGGGCCTGCAGATGCTCGAGGGTTACGGGAAGCATCTGGATGCGATCGCGATGGGGTACGGCGCGCTGCGCGATGTGGAGGAGTTCCGCGCCTGGGCCTGGAGGGCGCGGGATGCAAGGCCTGTAGGGCGGGACGCCGCTGCGGCGCGGGTGCTACAAAAGTGGATGATTGCGCCAGAGACGTTCCCGGTGTGGGGATGGCGCAAGTCTTTGCAGAGGTCGAGACGAGGTTCAGTTGAGTTGCTCTGAGGCAGAGGGGCGCGCGCGCAGGATACCCAGTATAATTATGATACCCGGCATGTACATAGCCAGTGACGCTGGGCGTTTGTAAATCCTAGACTTTCCTGGGGGTTCTTCCTTCAATGCGCGTTAGAGGTTGGCAAGCCAAGTAGTAAGACCTTGATTATTGCTAGGCGCTCTAGGTCTAGCCCCGTCTAAACAAATGAGAAATAAGCGAAGCAACTCTAGATTCCGCCGTCTAAATTCCGCCTTAGATCGCCCTCGATTGTTGACCTAAATGTTACGGACGAATCCCTTACTCGACGCGGGCACGCTTGGAGGGGACGCCGTTGCCATTGGTCTCCTTACCGGAGTTGGCGAAGTACTCGAGCGAGCCCTTGGGGTCTGCTTTGATGGTCTTGGATCCCTCGGTCCAGTTCGCGGGGCAGACCTCGCCAAACTCATCCTATGAATAAAGCTAAATTAGTCGACAGAAGGAAACGAAAAGACGCAAACGCACGGTGAACTGGAAGGCCTTGACGAGGCGAATGGTCTCTTCGACAGAACGACCGACGGGGAGATCGTTCACCGTGATTTGACTTCGTAAAGAGTTAGGACTTGGTTACATGTAAAAGAAAGGTTTTGAACTGTTACTCACCGGAGGATGCCCTTCGGATCAATGATGAACAGCCCGCGAAGCGCGATACCCTCGTCCTCGAGCAGGACGCCGTAGTCGCGCGAAATCTTCATGCTCCTGTCCGCCACAAGCGGCAGCTTCAAGTCGGGTCCAAGCCCACCCTGCTTGCGCGGTTGGGTCGACCACGCGAGGTGAGAGAATTGGGAGTCGGTAGAGACGCCTGGAGAAGGTGAGAGTTTTGAATATTCGTACACGAGACTGGAGTGGCTCTACACACCGAGAACGACCGTGTTAATCTCCTTCAGGGTCGGCAGAGCATCGTTGAATGCCAGAATTTCCTGGTATACCGATATCAATGTCTTTCCGGATGGATCCGACGAAAAGTGTGAGTCACCGTCGGACAGACAAAGGTAAAGTCCCTGCCACATTCTTTCTTCAGTCTCATTCACTGAAAATCAAGAAACATGATACACGTACATGGGGTAGAAGAGAAGAACCACCCTGCGCAGATTTGGTCAGCCACAGGCCCACGCTGGATGACTAGGCCGCTAACCATTTTCCAAGGTAGTCCGACAAAGAGATATCCTCGAAGACACCGTCGACGACGGTGGGAGCCTTGAATCCAGGAGCTGGGCGCTGAACGAGGGCAACCATATTTTGTCGAGCAAGGAGACTGTTGTGGTCGGGAGGATGTGGTGCGAGTACAGAAAAAAAAATTACGCGGCCATCAATTCACACGGGTCCTTATCTTATCAGATCGTGATGGGCCGTTTTCTTCTCGTCTCCACAATACAGAAGATTCAAAAATTGCCTACGTGATATTCTGGGTGATTCTGGGTACATGAGAGGCTGAGAGCAAGACCGGACGTGTAGGAAGAGACGGTTAGTAAGGTGAGTCTCGGACACATCATATCTTCGAACATGAACTGGACATCCACACAGACGTATAGAGGCTGAGTCTAGACAGTCTAGGGCGATTCCTGAATGTTCTAGATGCAGGGCTGTCTTGGGGTGAACGCCGCAAACGAGTCGGCCTCCAACTCGGCCATAGTCGTGTATTCTGGTTGGCCGAATAACGTGAATCAATGGCGGCTTCCCGCGATTTGGCGTGCGTGGGTCTGCGCGGGCTGCTACGAGGTGCTACGAATAACTTGCGGGCCCTCGGCGATGCACGTAGCTTTTTAAATAATTCGCCGGTGGGTACAAATTACGGCGCTTCCATGTCAAGCCCAACCTTCCATTCTTTATATATGCGCAAAATGAATGGTGCGGAAGGAGCCGCTGGACAAATGGAATTAGGTTGAACCGAGGTGATCGCCGCAAATTGTACACCCATCATTCAAATAGATGCACAGGTATAACGCAGGAGCCCGAGAGAGAGAAAACTGGCATGGAAGAAGGATGTTGCTCGGGCACATAGAGTCCGCGTCCCTTTATCGATACTCCGCCCCACAATCGCCAATCGTCTCGATGAGCCGCGGGCCCGCACTCCGTGAAAGCACCGTGTCGATTTGCGTACGGTCCTCTGAGGTGAGCGCGAGGTCATATACCTTGAGGTTATCCAAAGGGTATTCCGTACACCCGAGCCGAGCGCCTACGGTTCCGTCAACAGGAGACATTGAGGAAGGAGAGGAGAGCAGAGTAGAGATGCATTGGGGAAAGTTACTAACCAATGATCACGGCGCCAACCACGGGGTGATCAAGCACCCAACGCGTCGCAACGTTGGACAGGCTAGCTCCAGGATGGCGCTGCGCAATATCGCGCAGCACACTGAGGAGGTCCTGGAAGAGGGCCCAGCTTCCCCAAGCCTTCACAATGAAATCGAGGTACTAGGCAGGTATCGTCGGATACAAAACGACGATGTCGAGGGAGGGTGGTCATCAGGGATGAGACAAAGACGTGAAAGTCGTCAAGTCAGTGAACGGCGCATGTGGAACCAAAAAATGGTGTACCTTGCGTTGAGAGGGATTGAGGGATCCAGAGTACGGATCGGGCTCTTCCTCCCCAATCCACTTCTCTGCAAGAAAGCCGCCGCACTGTGTATCCACGCGGTGATTAGGATTGGACGGGAATTATGGAGGCGAAACGAATACCAGCGTCCCATATGTCAGCAACTTGACACCGTGTTTGGTGCACACCTCCGCAAGCGCATAAAGAGCCCTGGTATCAATCACGGAGAACTGGATATTGGACATATGATATTAGTATTGGTAAGATGCCGTCTCAGGGTCAAGTGTACGAAACAACGTACCGGAACCTGATTCGAGACAATCACACTAGGGAAGCGTACACAGATCTCCTCCGTGCGCACTGCATCGAAGTTACACAGGCCAATAGCGGAGATCAGGCCCTGGGTCTGCAACTGGACCAGAATTTCAAGTGCCTGGATGTAGTCGTGGTTGGCGTAATCCTGCCAATGGAACTGGCTCGGCGTCAGATAGAGAAAGGCTTAGGTACAGGGGGAGGAGATAGCATTTGACGAACCTGGAGTAGGTCGACACGCTCGGTGCGCATGCGCTCCATGCGCTGGCGGACTGCGGCCTCGACGCTCTCCTGGGAGATCGCGATGGGCTTGAATACGCACCATTTAGTGGCACCCAAGACAGACTTGGGGGATTCGAGCGACGAGCGAAATTGGCCCTGGGGTGAATTAGTTCTTGACTGACCTCTGGAGCCAGGATACTTACAAATATTAGCTCCGCACTCCCATAGTTAGTAACGTCGACGAGCGTCTACAACAATTCCAGACACGTACCTCCCGTAGTGGTCCGCTGAAGGGGCGGGTAAGCGGGCTGGCAATTCACGTGGCGCATGCCAAACACGACAGCGTACCCTAAGGATATAATGATTATTCATGGTGAGCACTGAGCGGACATTTAACCGAGGCCCATAGTTACGCACCATGTCTGAGCAATATTGTCAGCAAACAGCGACAGCATAAGCATCGCGCTTACCAAACGCTGTGAGCCCCAAGTCGACGTGGCGGCCCATCGCTGTGCGAATCTTGGAGACGGACGCAGACCCCCACGCATTACTCGAGAGCTGCCAAAGGCCCGTCCACAGCCGTGGCACGGTGAACCCGCCAAGTTTGAATGTTTCGTGGACGATAGCTGCAGTGGGGTCCATGGTGAATGATAGAAGCAAGAGCTTGTGACGTTCGGTCACCGCTGCCGGTGCAAGAACCCAGATATTTCCAATAAAACTGTCGGCTTAAGCTTTGGTCCCTTAAATACAGAGCAATCAGTTCCGTTACCGACGATCGAATCTAGGGACGTGAGCCCGGAAGAGCGTTGAAAACCGGCGTCCCCTTGCAGGCACACTTTCTCGATATCAAGCCGAATTTGGCATGAGAGTGCGACTGCTTGCCGGGGATCTGGGCTGGGCATTCCCTATACGGGACCATATGCCTGTGTACCTCGCCACCAAAACGGGCTTGCGGCCAACCCTGCGCGGGTAAATGAAGCTGGCTGCTGAGCTGCTGGTCCCCCAATAATCCGAAAATGATGTGGCGGCCGGAGAAATTTGCCCCCTAATCGCACACCAAAACTTTGGAAAGCTTCTATGTGGTCCTCGCGGTGAGTGTGTTCGAGCTATCCGTCAGGATATGCACACTCAAGAAGAATGGTAGTCGGGAAGGCATCCCGAACCATGCTGAGAAGGCAGTTGGGAGACAGGCGGCGCAGTCGGCATGTCTGCGGTTCATCACTGCATCCGCCCACTAGTCCATCCGCGCTGCCATTAAACGTAGATCATCATGATGCAGTGGGTGTCGGCCATCGGAACCGCGAGCTGCCAGTTCTATCGATCACTGAGATTTAGGTTAGTAAAAGGCGCCTCGTCGTTCAATGCGTACCTCGAAAAGTGTCGAAGAGTTTCAGGCATTGGTCCATGTCATGGCGGCGCTTGTCCCTACAATTCGTGCAATTCCCCATTGCTCAGCCCAGGCGCTCATGCGGAGCCGGCGTTCACGTGAGTAACCTGAGCATCCTCACGCGAATTATTGCACAAATGCCTCAGCCAATCCGGTTTGCCTTATCACAACGCATACTCTTCTTCCCAGTCACAAGAGCCGTTTCCGGTGGTCTGCAGCATGTGGAAAAGTGTATCTACGCCATTGAATTGGGAGCCTATAGGAAACGTCTAAGCGGAAAGTCAGAGGTTTGCCCCTTATCGTGGTATGATAGCTTACCTCGGCGGTAGGAGATCCACCCTGCTGTTATGAATATTGCATGAGATACGTCTATAACCCTCGGAGTAATGCTAAGCGCACAACGACATACCTTCTTTAACCATCGGATATGTTGAAGAACGCCGTCCGACAGCTTCAATTCGCCATTCACAACAGCGACCATGTTCTGGGCTCTGTCCGATCTAAAAGTGCGCTAATCTGAGTGCCACTTGAGAGCATTTTTAAAACAATCCGAAAGGCCCCCAGGATAATTGCGCAACAGTTTTGAAGTCGCTACCGTTTTCTCTATCGATCGGAAAGAAACGCGAGGGAAAGAAATCTGAGAAGCCAAATATTACGAGAGGTGCATGCCGGGGTTGGGAATGAGGGCAAGAAAACAACCCACCAATCCCGGATGGGTTAGCATCGATTTCCTTCGACAACGTTGCAATGTGACAATGCTTGAAACGGTGACACCGACAGATCTTCTTGACGAAAGCACAAGTTTGGCAAGGCGGAATCGAACGCCGTGTTTCGACTGGGGATAGGCATTAAATCTCGGCAGATAGTTCCAGTGGATGTAAGATGTCTTGACATGGTAACAGTTTTGAGTCAGCAGTGCGCCTAGAATCGTCGCCCTATGCCAATCTGAGCCATGTGAATGAGAAAATGTCCGTATCAGGTCAAAGAAGAGCCCGCCCGAATCGCAGCAATTCCAGCCGCGTATGACTCAGAGGAATTTCATGAGATGATTGTCCTGGAACCAGGTATCACGGACAGCCTGAGTGACGGAGGGCCAAGATAATACCTGGAAGTGTTCGTGGAGCCCGCTAGTGATGGGAATAAGTTCCCTTTACGATTCCAAACTAGCTAATGTCCGGGAAGGAAAATTAGTCATAATTACCGGGCACTTCGATGTTACAGGTCGGATATGAAAACACCCATAGGCAGGAATCGCCCACGATATCAGCGTGAGATGAGAGCACTGGTATCGCTCTCGGCGGGGTTGATGGTAGAGCAGAATGGTACCAATAAGGCCAAGAAGTAGTTTCCGCTTGGGTTCGGCGCCACCAAATGGGCACGATCCTGTCGCAAGAGAACATAAACAACCTGGAAAACAATTTGGAACCGAGGGGTTACTCAGGACAGTAGCCAGTCAACTATCAGAATTCCAATCATGCTTAGATGTTATGGCGCCGGAGTGGACCAAGACTGTCGTGATTGCGAAGTCACCAACGAGATGAAAGCAAGATGAAGCGGAATGCAAAGATGCGTGTCCCTCGGAGATATCCGGGATGGCATCACCACGTGCATATCTGCTAAATTGGGAAGGTGCACCAAGCGGAATCCGACTCGCCCACTGTCATCACCGACGATTGTACTTGGTTTCGGATGACACGAAGCTTTTTTCAGCAGCAAAAAGTATCGCTCACTCAGAGGCATAATTCTCCATGGGTAATTTTTGTGCAGCTGCTTCGACCGACGACCATTGTACCGTTTCCAGTGGACTAGTAGGTTTCGATCTAGGTGAAATTAGGAGAGCAGGAATCAGCCCTCATTTTGCTTCTTGTCCACCTCTCCTGATCGGAGCTGCACCGCTTTTCGAGTTCAATACTATGTCGAAATTGAAAGGGGATAAATCTCAGGATAACCTTCCCGCACGGTAGCTGCGGACAATTCCATTGCCCATAGCCCTACTGTATGTAGCCCTCTAACCTGCGGCGACGGCTCAGTCCAATTACAAAACATTTCTCCTTGGGTAAACTGATGTTCAGCATCACACCTGCGTACATACTGCGGTGGCTACAAGAAAATCCAACTTGACCGCCGGGTGGTGTTACACATGCTTGGATAATTCCCTCCCCACACGGGTCGGCATCAAGCAGACAGTGGGATGTGTATTCCTGGTGCCAACTTAGGGACTAGGTCTCCCGAGCGCTTACCTAACCCTACATCCTTGTGCTTTTTTGGGTTGCCAGCAAGGTTGCCAGCATCCCCTGGGGCGGCAATCCGTACCAACGCATCTTCTCTTCATTTCCGGCCGTGAGGGAAGTGGATGGAAGGTTAAAGTGCCCGCATCGACTTGAGGTACCAGTAACGCCCGGAGGGCCTTTGAATGCCGATATTGACGTTCGGGGATCTACATGATTTTGTTTAGTCGCCGGTATCAAACATTTATCTCGGCGAGAGGGCATGGTGAGATGGTTCCATAAGACCATAAAGATAGGAATGGGCATGAGATCAAGCCCTTGACACCGTCTATCTGAAGGAACAATATTACTAGTCCCATCAATTGAATGGCAACAAGAAACTGGCCATTAATCTTGTCTCGAGGTTCCGAAGCATTCAATAATTACAGGTGCAGATTCATTTTTGACTGTGCCTCCAACAACGTTGCCGGAAGGCTTGAGAAGCCACAGACTGCATATACGTACCATCACGACCATCTCGACGGCGGAGCGAAGGAGAGAAAGGGGAGGTCAAACATAAACTTCCGCATTGTGCCACCCAAGTACCGTAGTCTGGATTTTCGAAAGAAAAAAAAAGCACAACACAGGAAAGGCTACTGGTCGGATAAATAGTATAGGTACGTAGATGGAGATACGAAGAGGGATTCAGGCTGTCAGATGAATATAGCAAATTCAGTGCCGAATCATATGCATCCCCGAGTGTCACACATCGTTCACTGGTAAGCCGTACGGCGTTTGAAACAACGGTGGACGTCGGTCAGACTCCCCGGGTTTTCCGCCAGACTCTTCAGCCGACCTCCGCGCGTGTCGGGATATGCGAGATTTAAATTCCTAGTGCAAGTTGCGACGGCGTCGCGGAAAGTTAAAAACTACAGTATGTACAGTAGTACCTGATCGATCGTGAAAGATGGCAATCAGACGTGAGGCACGGTAATCACGAATTTGGAGCCCCGTTTGCGTCGTGTTGATGACCTGAACCGTCAATCAGTGGGATGGTGACCCCCGGTAACATGTCATCTCACCGGTTCTCCCTGCGGATGAAATCAACGGAATTGGATCTCCCATGGGATGTGACCGGAAAACCGGAGGTCGGGACTATAACTTGGTCTAGTGGTCCATCGCTAAGCATCCTTCTCATTCCCCGGGTCTACACTGCGCGCGCCATTCAAAGTATGTACCCCACCAACAACTCTACCATGACCGGACTCCAGCACCGTATGGGCCATGTGTGAGTCCCGACGTAAATCGTCGAAATGCACCTGATTATCCCGCAGAAATATGATGGCCGACACGGTGCTTGTCAACGCAAGCCCGGAAGAGTGCGTCTCCGCAACGAATCTTTTGGAGTCCCTCTTACCTTGCTTCCAAGCCTGCGAGCGATTCTGCGCGACATGCTCTCATCCAAGACTCCAGGGCTCGTCTCTGCATTCATCATGTCCACGCGCGCCCGCCTACATCAGCACACCGGCGCTGTGGAGGTCGTCAAGTTCAAACTACTTTCTGACTCAGGAGTACTTGCGCCGCAGCTGCTGGAACGCCTGACCCGTGCGCGGTTACTGTATGGAAGTGGGATGGGATTCGCGAGTCTCCCGCTCCTCGCTGCCGTTGTAAGATCGACGATCGGGTCCCGCTGGCCGCCCGAGAGCGAGGTGGCGCATGCACTAGTGGTGGTCGACGCGGACATTGACCAGGCGCTTCAGGTATGTTGGGCGACACTTTCACTATGAAATTGATTTTCAACAGGTGCGTAGAGCTGCAGGGAAGAAATCCAGGGAGTCGGGGCGGTAGATCAGTGGGCGGCGGAGGGAAGGAATGCGGTAGCAGAGTTGTCAGCTGCGCTGGAGGCAAGTCGTCTAGATGTCGATGGTTGGAGGGGCGAGTTTCCGTTCGAGAGGGCGATGTTCAGCGTCCAGGACCTCAAGTTGTAACGTGCTTCCGCCGCCTGTTTTGTCGTTGAATAGCATCGCTGTGTACAGTAGTGACATAAATTTTTAGGTTCCTCGCTGTATGAGTGGTAATGATATTACATTGCAGATCTGACTTATCTGGTTAAATGGGCGCAAAAATTTGGCGCCGAGGCTTTCGCCACATCTCCCCTGGGAAGAACGCTGATACCGTGGCGTCTCTCGGAACCCTCTTCCATCATCGAGGGGATGAATCAGAATTTCTGAACGAATCAGAACAATCCAAGAAACAAGTATAGTTTCCGATAAAAGAACATACCGTACGCATGTCCAGTAGTCTTCTGAACCTTTCCCAAAAGTAGAGATTTCCGACGCTCCGCCGTTGCGCCTCAAATTACTGCAGAAAGCCAACTGCCACCTCCAATTCTTATATGAGATCCGGATAATTGAAAGCGCGGATCCCCCACTGGGCCGATATGGAGTTTGGAGACGATCACCGGAACTGTCTTGTACCGCTAAACGCCAGAGCGCTCGTCAGATGAAATCCCAAGACGATAGAAGCGGACGCACATGAAGGCCGACTCCGACTCGCCAGGCTGAAAGACCTACTTAATTCACAGTAACAGCCGGAATCGAGAAGGGCCGGACCATTCGTGATGTCTTTCATTTTGGTATCGATCTTGTCAATGCTAGGCTGAGGCTGGGAAGGAACTGGGAAACAATGTGATCCCCGGAGAAGCATAGATATTTATAAGAAGTCAGATTTGGTCGAGGACCTGACGTTAGGCGATCGCGGGCGTCAATTTTCCAGTTGTCGAAAGAGACGCCCGGAGACTTGGGCGCAGGAGCTGGAAGTGGCGTTACCTTCTGTTCACTATGAGGGTGTATATTCTCGTCCGCCCAGAACGAGCGCCGCTACAAAACAGGGGTGCGATAGTATGGGACTCTGAATCTCGACCGTTTTTTGAAACGAAATTGGACCGTCTCGAAGATTTCTGGTCAATAAGGGAGAGAGAAACGGGTTCCCCAGAGGATGGTCGTCCAAGGGAGTACTGACTGGCTTCAACGGATACGGGAGGCGAAACCGAGAGGGAAGTTGGAGCAAAGTGAGTGCCGCTGATAATCATCTATCTTGTCATGGGTCGCATCGGGACCGGCCGATCCCATTCAGCCTGAGATTCATGACTCACCCCGCATGGACCAGGTTCCTTCCAGCACCCGCCCCATGGACCAACCCCCATTACTCGGCGACGGGCAGAGAAGATACAGAGTTCATGTTGTGGGGAACTGCGGTGAGTCGGGCACTTGTAATTTCCCACTGAGTTGACATTGTACCGCATCGGGCGTTGCAGGGGCAGGGAAGGGGAGTGATTCCTCCCCGACGCTGGCTAGAATAAATATGCTTAGTGTCCTTGCAGAGCACGGTTAGCAAGCAACTCGCGGTGCTCCTAGGTGTCCCGTACATCTGCCTAGACACGCTGTTCTGGAAGCCCGGTTGGGCGATGGAGACCAACGAGCAGTTCCGAGAGAATGTGCACAGGGCTCTGGCGGAGGCTCCGGACGGATGGGTTGTCGACGGCAACTACAGCCGCCGCATCGGGACCGTTGTCGAGGATAGCGCGACGGACGTGATTTGTGAGTCGAGTTGGGCATTACTCAACTGCCTCTGAAATGAAACGGCGTCACTTCGGTGTGCTATTAAGGGCTCGACCCACCGCTCGCGCTCTACTTTCCTCGCATCGTCCTCCGCACATTCCTCCGCCTTTTAAGGCTGGAGGAGCCGTGCAGCCCGGGGTGCACAGAGGACTTCCGCCAAGTTTTTTTCTCGGGCGAGAGCATGATCCTGTGGTGTCTCACTCACCACGGGAAGGTACGGCGTCGGGAGGCCGCACGCATGGCCCAGATTGGCCTTGGCGTCGGTGTGAATGCCCACGGGCAGAAAATGCGTCGCATAGGCGGATGGGGCGGGCAGCTGCGCAGATGGTTGGATGGTGTTCGGCGCATGATAAAAAGTAGTGAATAGAGAGTTCTTGCAGTGCAGAGGATTTGTTGGTTATCGGCACAAACCAGCAAGAAAGATCGTTTTCGCAAGTAAACCACCTGAGAGACGAGAACTCGTTCCTGGTCTATGGGAACTTTGGGAGGAAGATGCGGTCCACAAAAGCATCGTCGAGGGGCAAGCGGAGGGATAAGATAAGGCGGCTACCACTATGTGTGGTAGGGAGGGGAAGCACGAACACGCCAAGCGGATATCGTGTTCGTGGGTGTGGGGGAAGAGCCTTCGGCTCGCCAACCCGGGCGCCGCTGAGACGCGTCTGGGAGGGGCGCTGCGCGCCGCCGCAACGGGGGGAAGGGGTGCGGGCGAGGGAAGCGCTCTGAGCGCGTGGAGAGACTCCCGAAGGGAGACGGGCTGGGGCGCCGAAGGCGCGGAGCCAACTCTACCACCCGGAGCAAATGCTCACCCACAGTTGGCGAAGCGTCGCCGGCGCCTGCGGCGCGCGCCGACTTCCCCACACAGAGCAGGAGCGTAGGTTAAGAAAGAATGTATTCACAGCAAGGAAAGACAACAATTTTGTGTAAGAAAGAAAGAAAGGAGAAGAGCGCAAGGCGCGGGGAAGGACGATCAAAGTGGGTCGTCATCGGATTGTACAGGGATGCCGTTGGCCACCCGGAAAGCCTCGAAGGCCTTGGCGACTTCCGCGATCTTCGCCTGGTCGTAGGCCTTGCCGACATTCATGGGGATGATGTGTTCTATCTTGCGCCAGTATAGGAGGAAGGCGAGCGAGGTCCAGCCGCCGAGCGCCGCGACAATATCGCACGGGACGCCCGCGAGAAGGAGCTCGGTGGAGCCGCCGATGCGGAAGCTGTGGCCCGCGACGGCTAGCAAGGCCGCGAGTTTCCAGATGGGACAACAGCGCCGGAGGAACCAGTCCTTCGTCATGGGGGACCAGTTGCCATCCTGAGTCTGGAAGGCGAAGAGGGGAGCGTCGTCAGGGACATGCTTGTTGACATGAAGATGGTTTTGGAGGGCTTTGGAAGGGCATAGGAGATCGTCGCGGTCGGTGAGGGTGAGGGTGCCGCCACGTTCGCGTGTGGACTTCGTCCAGGGAAGGGGAATGGTGGTCGCAGGAGTAGAGGAAGTGGAGCGAATGCGCTTGATCCTCGCGCCGCGCGTGACGTGGAGTTTCCGGTCGAACTTGGCCGGGCTGGGTACAGTGAGTTCCCCGAGGCGTCGGCAACCCCAGAAAGCAGCGGTGGCGATGGCCCAGACGGCGGCGTCGAAGGGTTTGGAAAGGTCCAGCGCGGCTCTCAGCGCGATCATGTGTTCGATGGTGACGGGGCCCCGCTGGTCGCGTTTGAAGGCCGTGCCTTCTTTATTAGCTGTACGTCGCGCGAGCTCGACCCAGCGGTCTTCGCCCTCCCATGGCGCGCCATTCACGTCGTGCCAGGCCTTGATGCCTGATAACCAGGATTTGACAGTGCCGCCGCCGACGGTACCAATGTGTGCAGCGATGAAAGCGGCAAGGAGGAAGTGTGAGGCGGGCATGCGCGCGCTCTCCGGAATTTCGTGCTTATCGCAAAATTGGTGAAGACGGAGCAGGCCGGCTGCATAGTTTGACTGCGTGGCACCCGCGAAGGCGCCGAAGAGGGCGGCGTAAGTCTTCTCCACCACCTCGGGGGGGAAATCACGCCGGAAAGTCTCGTCGCGCTCGATCGCGAAGGGAGACTTCCAAAGCCGCAAGCGGTCCTCGGCGAGTACGTGCGGCCTGAGGTCGTTGTTAGCGATCTCTTGCCCGGCGCGCGGTTTGCGTGGTTTGGGTTTGGGAACGGCGGGAGGTGGTGGAGCGGTGGGAATGGGTGTGGTTGGTCGTGCGGCCGGAGTGCGCCGCGGAGGCGGTGGGACGTCCGGGGGGCACCGTTTGAAACCAGTGAAGAAAGGCGGTGCCTGGGGAGGTGGGTTGGCAGGCGGGGAAGGCGGAGCGAGGGGGGCAGCGGAGGAGAGCGCGGGAGACACAGGAAGCACGCGCGACGGTCGATCGTCCGGCTGTGGGCCCGGGGTGTACTTAAATCTTGAGAAAGGTTAACTTAGGAAGAAAGAAAGGGATACCAAGAAAGAAAGCATTGAAGAAAGGCGTACTTAAAGAACATGCATGAAATACGGTACGATATCGGAAGGAAGAAAGAAGTGTGACTGTAGGCGTGACGCCCGCGGCCCAAGCTCGCCTCGTGAGATGGGGTCAGTGGGGTTCTCAGCGGAGCGAATGTAAGTAAGGTCGAGCGCAATGTTTCGCGCATTCAAGATGGCATAGGAGCGGCGGATGGACATGTTCATAGGGTAATTGCGGCTGCGGCCCTTGTCGAAGGCGCCGATGACTCCTTGGTTGTCCGAATGAACAAGCAGGAGAACGTCGTGGAGCCCCGCCTCCTCGATCGCGTACACCACCAGCTCGAGGGCGATGGTTTCGAGCCAGCCGATGTGGCGGGATCCCGCATTCCAGTCGTTGATCCCGCGCCAGGCATCCCAGCGTCCGCGGATGAGGATGCCGATGCCCCAGTCCGTGGAGGCGTCGACATAGATGTGGTGGTGGACCGCGGCGCCCCGCGCGACAATGGGACGCCATACCTCCGGGACAGAGAGGGTGCGGGACCACCATTTTAGGTCTGACCCGGGGGCGGGAGCGCGATGGTGGTACGCGTCCGAGAGAAGATGTCACGCTGTGACGACTACGCGTACACTATCCCGATTCCCGCCTCTCCTTATCTTATCCTCTGACAAACCCAAGCCGCTCGTGCCTCGCGTCGGGGTTGTCTCGGAACCAAGAGGCAACCGTCCTTAAAATTTGCCACACAGGGTCGGAAAAGTGCAATAAGACCTCCAGACCCATCCTACCCTATTAGCCGAGCACAGCCACACCCAAATCGGGTAATTTTCTCAGGAAAAGTGACCGAAAAGGGAATTTTCTACTGAAATCTGGGCTTGATATAGGCTGTTCTGCGCGAATCTGCGGTGTTTTGAGTCAATTTCTGTCGTACGGAATAGACATTCTTCACCATTACACAGAAATGTACCCCTAAAAAACTCGATTTTTTTTTTCGACCCTTCTAAACACGTTTTCAAAGCCGTCCGAACAAATTCCGAAAAGTGAAATAAGGGGTCCCAGACCCACCCTACCCTTTGAGGCTGTGTCTCGGCATCTTCCGGTGGCTGCCTCTTGCTCGGAACAAGGGAGAAGAGGAGTAACTTCCTCATTTAGACCACTGCCACGTGTTTGATTGTGTCAAAAGACCACGTGGCATTGACGCGGTCACGTTGCGACGCGAGCGCATACAACCTCCAGTACACCGCCAAAGTGCCGGCAGGTTTTGACCAGCTGGAATCCTCATGTGGTGGCCACAATTTTTGAAACCTGGTTCCAGGTAGTAACCAGATAGATGCCAGCTGGGCCGTTCAGCTGGGATTCCAGCTGTCCGGCAGCTGAATTCCACCTGACAGCGATGTTATGCACCCATCTGTTGGCCAGTTGCTTTCTACTCTGGCATACTTTCATCCTTTCAGTGTTGTGCAAATTTTATATTGCATGGCACTGGATGTATGTAGATCTACCCAAACAATTTACATTTGTGTGGCGGCCTGCCATTATTGCCCAATTTGCCATATCGCGGCCGCCGCCAAACCGCCGCGATGGTTCACCATAGAATGACTCCCACTTTCGCTGTCAAATCCAGATTTGAAAGCCAGTTGGAAGTTGTCGCACTGTTTTCACTGAGCTCCTGCGGTGCGGACACTGCGAGTGTGAAGTTTGAAACTAAGAAACTTCCGATCAAGCTTCAAACCTGGTCCGTGCATTTGTTTGGCACGGTATATACCATCACGTGCATGTTGGTCGCGTTTCCGCATTTTCTGAGTTCTCGTCGCGCAGGAGCGGCAAGCCCGTCTTATTCATCCTATACATTCGTCCGAACTCCCTGCGCGTATATTTGGGCACTTTTCACTCCCATATCTTCCCTTCCTCGTCATTTGAAGTCTTCAGATCAAGTTCCTCTAAGTTCCAAGTCATACGCAAGTCGCACTGGCACTTCGGATCCGGACAGTTTGTTCCTCAAGCTCGGCTTCAAGCCTCCAAGAGCTTTTGGACCTCAACTTCCCTTTCATCAAGTACATGATTTCTTTTTAGAGGTTCAAATACCAACCAAACCACTCCACAAGCTCCTCTCCGCACCTCACGTCCCTTTACGGGCCTCCGTTGTGTCTGCTCACACCTTCCCCCTCGATCCTGCGCTCCAAGCCCCAATCCAAAACCCTCCTTTTGTCCCTGACCTCGCGAAGCTGGCGGCCGCGATACAAGAGGCCTTCATTCAACTCCGCGCCAAATTCAAGAAAGCGGTGAGTTTATCTCGTTGTTGGCATGACCTGGGCTATGGTAGCTGTTGGCTAGCTTGAAGGCTAACAAGAACGACAAGGAAATTACTCCAGGCCCCGAGCATCAGAACATCTTCAAGCTCACCCTGAGCTTCGTTGATGGCACCCAGTGCACTGTCACTGTCGAGCTCTGTGCCCGTGTAGCTCTCATGGTACGTACTTCAGATTCTTCGTGGTTTTATCGGTGGCTGATACGCTTCTCCAGCGCCAAATCTTGCAAGACTCCGGCCCCAAATACTGGGATAAGCTCGACACCAGCCTTGCTGCTATCCGTGCGCAAGCGAAAGGGAGTGCCAAAAAGATTACCAAGTACGTTTTTCTCCTTATTTTTCCTTCATCTCATCTCAATTATTGCAAGGGCTTTCCACCATATCCTGACCACCGATCAGGAGTTGCACGGTGTCAAGGACTATGAACTCGACGAGGATATCGACGCCTTCCAGCAGGAGGTCGACGACCTCATTGATGCGGGTGCCAAGGACGTGGCAACCTCCGTTACAACCGAGGAGTAAAAAACGGATAGGATCTCCCAACGTAGCGCCAAATTTTATCTGTCTTGTCGTTCATTTAACAATATATACATGCTTTATATCCATTAAATGTGCCCCGAAATTGAAAGCGAATGGACGGTGTCGAGGCCAGCTGAGCAGCCAATAATCATACCAGCCTTAGAGGAAGGTGGTGACCAGCCGCACCTGGCCCCATCATGGACCCATAGGAGATTGAATATGAGATCCAGCTCGAAACCAGCTGGCCACCAGCAAGTCTCGACATGTGGCACACATGTCGCCTCCAGATCGTGACCACGTGTGGGACCGTTGGCGGTGTAGGGTTCGGTTGAAAATTTACCAGTCAGCGCGAGGGGGTAGTTGGAAGCACTTCATTCCCAAACACTTAGAATCCCCCCGAGTTAAAAGGTCTGAGCAATGGAAATTATAAACAAAGGAGCAATTATTCGACTTGTATAGATAGCTGCTCCTACACATCATACTGGGCGTGGAATATTAAGTTAGGGAAGCAAGTATGACCGCCAGACCATCAGATTGGTTTCTTCAAGTAAGAAAAAAAACACGGTACTAATATCCGTTGGTGTGCGCCGACACCATTTTTCCATTCGTCGCCAAGGCCAGTTTCCCGTTCAGAGCCAGCTTATAGTTCCTCTGCTTATGTACCCCCAACGGTGCCTCTGCAACCCCGAATGCCTTCTCAATCCTCCTAAGCGCCAGCTGCAAAAATCACATACAGTAATCAGCTGCACGGACGCCAAGATGCGACGGCGTAGACCCACCGTCATCGTATCCCGCTGCTGCGTGAAAATGAGTCTGAACCGAGTTTGGATAGGGTCTGCCATCAGGTTCGTTGGTTTCTAGGTACCGACATGCCTCAATGAAGATACGGAAATTCATGTGCGAGAGCATGGAAGAGCGACGTACCATGAACACCTTCTCCCTAATCAAGGCCGCGACCCCGAGATCAAGCCTCTCGGTTGGACAAGCGGAATCCGGGGAGATTCGCGCTAAGAAGGGTGCGAAGTCCACTACGACGTAGACACCCGCATTGGCGCGCGTGAACCTGGCCCGTGTCATAAAAAAAAAGGAAATTCGGCCCTAGGGACGAACGTACTCTAGGTTGTGGAAAATCAACCACCCCGCAACGAACTCATACGCATCGGCCAGCGCCGCGCGGTTGTCCGCGAGAAATTTCTCGACAAAAGGTTTATCTTGGAGGACACGCGCAAAGAGGGCGTCGCTGGCCGAGGATATCGGCGTCGCGTTGAAGAGCGGGCGGACGAGTTTCAGGAGATCCGAGTTCGCTTGCGAGATGAGCAAGCCCACTGAATTGTGGAATGAAAATCGAACTGTGAGAACAAGAAAAGGCTACTGACGTTTGAGTCCGCTGGCGCCGAAATCCTTGGTCGGACCGGCAAGGACGTGGACCCGTGATGGGTCGACACCCATTTCAGCCAGGTCGTACGTCAGCACAGATTCAAACTTTTCGTTGACCGCCGGCGGGTAGGCCGAGTTGTTGTATGTCGACAGTCCGTACACCTCGTCGACGATGAGATGGATGTTATACTTGAGTCAAAAAATAATGAGAATTAAATCCGCATGGCAGCAAAAAGAGGCGGACCTTTTGAGCCAACAGGGCATATCCCTTGATGACCTCTTTCGGAACGACCTGAGGTATGGGATTGTGCGGATTGGGGAGGAGCATGACTCTGATCTTTATGCCAACTCGCTCACTTTCGAGAATCTTGGACTCGAGGTAGAGAAGCGCATCCGGAGAGAGGGAGTTGAGTTCCGCTGGGATATCTGCCAACAATAGCATCGCCATAGCAGGGTGCGCAATGTCGCGTACATAGTCGTCTGAGTAAAGTCAGGATGCACGCGATGATCTAGAAATTGACGCCAACCATAAAACGGCTATACTGCGGTTAGAGGACTATTAATGGAGGGATGAAACACGGAGCCTACAGCACTCATTAACACACCCTCTCCTTCTCCCGCTAGCGCCCATATCAGCTGCGCCAAGACAGCGCCAATACCTGGACCAGCGATCGAATTTTCTCCTAAAAATTGAACAGCACCCGTGAATTCCATGCCAACCGCTCAGAATCCTAATCATGGCACGCACTTGTCACCGGGACACGCGGATGAAAATGCTCGTTGATGTACTCGGGGATAAGATCCTCCACTGTGGGGAGCGTCGATTTGATTAGCGTCGCCCGGTATCTTAGGTGCTGCGTGCGAAACGTCGTTATGGGACGCGACAAATGCTGGCGAGGACAGCGGTTAACAAGCACGGTCAATCCACGAGGGACCGAAGAGTGGACCCACTTCGATCAGTCGCTCGCTAAGCAGCGAGTTCTCGGCGATAGAGAGATTGATGGTCCCCTCCTCGTACAAGTCTGGATCGTAAAATGGGCCTGCGGGTGGTGTGCTACGGTTCCAGTGAGTAAAAATGAATAATGCAAGCGAGAAACTCAAGGATAGGCAGTTGAGTGCTGTTCCGGAAAATCAGGCTCCCGCAATCGATTCGCTGACGCTAGGCTGGTCGAGGAAGCAAGTTGAACATGCCAACTCACTAAGCATGGGGGGGTGGAAAACCCAAGCGCTTCGTGGCACGGTTCGAAAGAGAGGGGGAACTAGACATGGCCGGAAAGTAAGAAGGCGTAGAAATTCGCTTCACCGTTGGTGGGTGCTCGGACGAGCTGCTTTCATTCAAGCTTAAAAGAAAAGCGGACTGATGGCATCGCCACGATGTCACACTGCCGGCAGGGCCGTTAGTTTGGAGAATTTTGATGCGATCTTTTGTCCTTTGCAGCTCTCTCTCCGCCACTGACACACTGGCGCTCTAGACCAGTCTCTACGCCAATGATACTCTGCATGCTCCCGTTCTTCCTTAGCACGCTCCGTTCTATTGCCACGGCACAGGTGACCAGTGATCTCGCCACCTTCACGCCGCTCGAAGACGCGACCACCGGTGTCTCCACCGCGACTTCTAGCTCCCCAACGAGCTTGCCAAGTGCGTGTATTGACGCCTGCTTCAATAATGCAACCGGAAGCGGGAAAGAAACCGGATGTGTCGGGTGTGTTGCTTTCCCCGCACGACTTGGGACCCATTTAGAGACACCGGGACTTTGGCTAACTTCCGACAGCATTTCCGGCCAGTATGAGTGCATCTGCACATTCCCTGCCATGCTGCAGACCTTCCAAAGCTGCATGTCAGCCTCCTGCGCCTTGGACAACACGAGCATCCAAGAGACGTTGGGGAACGTCGAGCAAATATGCGCCTCGTGTAATTCGGACGGATGCAACACATGTAAGCTCGGGTTTCAGTAGGTATCCGTTCCCGTGGAGATTGATCAATACCGTGTCTGTAGTTAGCATCTCCGCGGGTGGCACCGTGACCTTCTCCGGCACGCTAGGCGCTGCGCAACCGAGTGCAAGCCTCTGCTACAGCACCACGCAGACAGTTTGGACGTCCAGTGCCGGAGGTTTTGGGGGCACGGAGGGTGGGGGTTCGTTCTCTGCTGGGCCCGTTCCCTGCGCAAGCCAGGTAGCACCCGTATCCCCATCACCCTCCGCCTCCGGGACGCCGCTCTCGGACGCTACCCGTGCGTCACCGAGCAGTAGCGGCACTCCCACTAGCAGTTCCGCCGCCTACGGACAAGCACGCTCCCGCTCGATGCGGTCATGGGCCTGCGTATCCTATCTTGCATTGTCAATCTCCCTGGACACGCTCGTCTAATTCTTAAATTACTCTCCGTTCATTAACGATGACATTTGGTGGTGCCGCGTCTCCGGTCCTCATATCCGTATCACCGTGAAACACGGTTCGTGCAGACTCCGGAACTCTGCGATGGATAAGACTTTGGATAATTTTTAGCCCAGCGGGATGTCTGTCAATTGTCACATCGCGGAACTCGGTCAGGAATTCAGAATCATGCTCGCTGTGCGCTTTAACTTCGAACCGTGCGCCACCGGCGTGCACAGGATTTACGGCACCCTCATGCATGGGAATTGCTCCATTTCTCTCGGACGAAAAGCGGCCATTTTTTTTGGCCTGATTGGACCCACATGGTTAGTGTAGGCTGCGGAAATTCTGCAATTGAAGGCATCATATCGCGGAACTCATCGGTAATTCAAAATCATCCACCCCTCTCGGTGTCAGGAACTAAATTGGTCGAGCCTAAGTGACCAGCGACTTCTACAGGCAGAGTGTCACCGAAATCACGCCGGTCTCTGGTCCTGGTCTAGCGCGTGCCTCGATATCATTGCATTGGATTCGCTCTTTTGAAAACACCGGCGAGGTTGTTCACCTGCTCTGTTGCGCTTTCTTTCGGGATGAATGATTAGGTTTACATTCACTTGCGAAACTTTCCGAACATGCCCGATTCTTATGTTGCCTGACCTGATTGCGTTCCTGCTGCCTGTTGAGCCGGTTATTTCCAAGTACGCCCTTCTAATTTTCAACGACCCGGTATGTGGTCTAACTAGTTGAAGCAACATAGAGCCAATCTAATAGCAAATGGATGCGGTTCCGGATCCCCTTGGCGTATCAGCGTTTCCATAAATAGGGACGCCAACGATATCCGGAGCCTTATCCATCATTGCTCCAGATACGCATGGAGTGTAATATTTATGCTCGAGACAAGCTAGAAAAACATAATAAGGTTCAGGGTAGTCATACATGAAACGAACCCAACAACGCTTTCAAAATTCAAGGAGGTTTCAAAAGCGAACTTCTTGCCCGGGTTTTCAACCATTTATGTATTAGTTGTGAGGACGGGTATAAGAAAGAAATCGGGCAAGGTATCTGCGTCTGAAGCAAACCTAAAATCTCAATTGGACGTTTAATTTCTTATCTTATCAGGCAACGTGAGAGACTGTAGATCACGGAAGATAAGATTGAAGATAAGCGCCCGAACAAGAAACGAGAACAATCGCTTTGACCGTCCCGCATCCTGAAGATTCTCGGTGTTGAGTCGCCCTATCACAAAATTTCTGAAGGATCAGTATGCCCTTGTTTGCTTTTCATCCATATTTAGGTGATGCGCTCTTGGAACGGAATTTACGATCATGATCTTTAACCAAATGGGACTGCATCAGCAGATGACCGCGTTCCAAGTCCGTCGGATCGAGTTGGATTCTCTTCGCTCTCATCCATGTCTCTCAATGTGCGCGGCGCTCTCCCCGAGACTGTTGGTAAATCTCTTGGTCCTGCAACTCTGTTCTCTGCATCTTTTCTGGCCAAGGCTTATCCTGGGACCACTGTAAGGGACTTGGTCCTCCTCACCCTTGAGCACCCGAGATTATCTGCGCCCAGACAACATTGCCTCAGAAGATGGCCCAATATCTTACTTGGCATCGACTGCAGTGCCTCCATTTTTTGTTATTTGAAACTGAGGCCACAACTCAGATGTTCTATTGCACCTTCAGAATCAACTCAATAGTGCATCAAGAACGGGCGGAGGAGGATGAGCGAGCGACGACAACGACGACTAGAGGCGTGTACTAGCTTTACTGAAAAGAGGCGGGGACCCACAACATTAGGGCGCAATGTTTCGTCTGTAAAGACTCGTCAGGTGGCTGTGTTCCCTATATTACCACGCCGATTGTTTGTCGATGCCTTGCCAGTAGGGAGTCGCGGAATCTAGGACTCAACGTGCTTTCCTCCTCTTACCGCCTCGTTTTGCTCAAATGCTCTGATTTTCCGGGTGCTAGTACATCACCGTTCAGATTTCAGCGAGCGGAAGAGCTTCCGTAAATTCCCCACTTAGGTATTACACGCAGACACCGTCTAATAGCCTGGTCAGAGGCCGAAGAGCCCAGGTACGTCGAGATGTGGGTGCCCTGCCGTCAGAGGCGTCGAAGACGCTTCACGGTGGTCTGAGACCGTCGGACCGAACCTAACCTTGCGCGTGAACATCACAGTGAGCCAGTTCCACTCTCGCATTGGAACCATGGCAACCCGCCGCCGTTTTTGTCACCTACCATCTACATTGCGGAGTTCTCCCTTCTCGTCCCAGAGATTAACAAGCGGGCCGACTGCGGTGCTAACTGGAAACGGGCTCGATGAGGTCCGCAAGCACCGAACTGGTTCGCCCGTCCTACCGCGCACGATGCTACGGGTGCTCGACGAGACATGTTACGAAGTCCGTGTTGGCATCGTTCAAGAGGGAAACTCGTGTCCTGCCAGTGCGCCGCTTGAATATGCAGCAGCAACGGTGGCAAACTGCGCAGGGAAATAACTCAGTATTCTATGTGTGTTTCTTCCACCACCCATGGTGAACTTGACGTCCCCGCGCCGTCCGAAGCCTAACACATATGATAGATAAATGCATCGGCAATGCTGGCCCATGTACTGATTGGTGCGTCACCGGGGAGTTGAACCACACTCGGCTGTACTCGCCAACGGACACGAGACACGATGTGGTATTCGGTTCAGAGTCAGGCCGGAAGATATGTTGTCAACGAGCTGCGGCGTGTCTTCCCATCTCGACTTCTGGTTGTTATGTTCACATTGGTGAGTTCAATACCTTCTGCTTCGCTCCACTGATTGATGCTACAGTGACAACAGAAAGAAAGCGGGAGGAAATTGGGGTTCAGGCTAAGTTAGACCGAGAGCAAAGAACATAATCTTATTTTATAGATTCTTGTGGCAGCGGGTATCATCGAGTTGTGGTCCTGGAGACTGGAACAGCGGCTAATGTCTTTCTAGGAAATCACCGAAAATACTCTCGGCACAGTGAACACTCAGTCTCTTGCATTTTTACTTTATCACTGGGACTCTTGGGGTGTTACAGGACTACGATAGTGGGCTTTACTGCGCCAGCGGACATAATATTACTTATTATTCCAGCTATTGACAGAGTGGCCAGGAATAAACAAACTTGCCAATTTCCTATCCTTTGAGATGTCCTTGTAGCCTTGAGGGAAGGACGACGAAATTTGAATTTGTACGCTGGCGACGTTTCCATCGAGAAGCTCGATGTTGCCTTGGCTGCCCACCGTCGAGAATGTTACCTCCTCAGGTATATATGTACGCGGGCTGTGTCGGTTCGCCTTGAACATATGTATACTCTCACACGATGTGGAAACCAACAAACCTGATGTCAGATCAGGACTCAAATAGAGTGTGCCGGCAGATCGCGCGCGCCTTGTATAATTATTCTGGGAGGAGAAATCTATCAACTGGAACTGTAATACTAAGAAGTATCCGTTTCCAGAGACGAGAAAGTTGCGTCGCTCCAGTCACCACCTACTATGTACCCCAAATAATGTTGAACTTTGTTCCAGCTGACATTCTCAGCCTTTGGCAGATTCAGAACAATTCTCCTTGACCCGGAACTAAAAGAAGATCCGTTGTTGGTTAAACTCAGTTTCATTTATATGTTGACGCGTAATTTTTAGGCTAGGCATACCCACTCTTTGCTCAAATTGAGTGACAGTGTCAGTACACTACCCTTTCCTCCTCCTCCAGATTTCAGCTGCTTTCACATCCTCTGCGCATCCCGGACATCCGCGTATCAGAGATCCGCTGATCACTCGATCAGCGCCGAGCGGTGTCATGCCGCGCATATCACATCTGATCAAAACATTGACCAAACATTGACGGCGTCGTGGTGTCTCAAGGGGTGATGATGGGTGCTTCATAAACTCTGCCTCCACCGTCCCGCGCAAAATTCTGGCTTCTTCTGCTTCTCTCCCATATCCATGGCTGCCCATGGCCAAGGCCTCCTCTTTCGCAGCGCGCCCCAGGCTGGCCCCAGTTTCGAGCTCATGTACGGCCTTTGCTTGTTGACATGACGGGAAAGCACTCATAGCGCTTTCACCAGGTTCGCGCCACTCCTGTTCGGTGTAATTCTGAATGCGCTACTTCTTGGTGTCTTCATGGTGCAGGTGTGCCAATCCTGTATCTCTTCTGCTACGCGCATCGCTGATGTTAGATTCCAGGTTCACTCTTATTTTCGGCTCTACAAAACGTGCGTCTCTTCGCTCCAGATTTTGTTTATTTTTGACACAATGCTGCAGGGACTTTGCTTGGATCCGATACCTTGTGCGGCGAACCCACACCCACCCATCCGACCACCGCTAATGCAACGCAGATATACTATTTGATTTTGATGGAAACTATCAACACCATCTGCGACGTAGGCCTCATATACGAGCCTTTGATCAGCATGCACAGTGCGCGCCACTCTGTCCTCCCCCCGTCCTCTCTTCCTCACACTGCTGCTGTAGACTCCCCGCTGGTAACAGTCAATGCTCCAACGCGTGAGTGATCACAAACACAAAGTCGTAACAACGGGCTCATCATACTTGCACCACAATTAAGTCCTTTCTGCGGGTGCGTTCCATACAGCTACCAGCGGTGCGCGGGACTGACTTGCCTCGGTAGATCCCATTGTGACTGTATGCGTTGCTCCCATCGCCGTGCACAGCATTGACTGACACGTATCTGATCCAGGCGCTCATATCGACGCCAACGCAGCTATTCATGGCATGGCGTATCAAGCTCGTCACGAAGTCAAACTGGTTCGCGGCCGTCGTCGCGGTGCTTGCGATCACGTCTTTATGTGTGTCTCGACGCGTTTCCCTGGCGAGCAGAGGCTGAGTTACATATAGTCTCCGCCCTGGCAGCCACGGTGGGCGTCGTGCACGTTCGCGAATTCGCCAAGTTCTCCATGGTTGAGGGGCCGCTCACCGTCTGGCTCACCTCGACCGCCTTCGCGGATCTCGCCATCACCGCCTTCCTCGTGAATTTCCTCGTGCGTTGTTGCCAGGTCTTACACATCTCTGTCGTTCTTACGCCGCGCTATTAGTGGACTAACAAAACGGGTTTCCACACGCAGACGGACTCGGTTGCGGACAAGATTATATTCTTCACAGTCCAGACCGGGACGCTGACGTCCTTTGCGGCCATTTCAGACGTCTCGATATTCCTAGTTGTTCAGGTGAGCATCGGGATTTTTTCGTCACCCTTAACTAAACTAATGTGTTTCAGCATACAACTCTGTGAGTTCCCTTCGGCGGGTATTTTTATTTTTATTTAACCATCGGCCCTCAGGATGTTCATCTGGGACTTCTCGCTCTCCAAGCTCTACTCCATCTCCCTCGTTGCAACGTGCGCATTTCCTAAATACCCATCACGTCCATTCGAATGCTCATACGCTCGTTTCTTAGACTCATTGCGAGAAAAGAATGGAACAACCTCCTCGAGGAAGTGCCCGCCGCGCCTTCGGACGAAGAGAAGGGCAAAGGCAGCGGGCGCAACGCGATAATCAAAGTCCGGCGTGCGACGGATGTCCAGGGCCTCCAACTCTACATCCCCAGCAACTTTGAGCTCAGCGCCAACGGGAATTCGCCGCGCAAGCGCACCCCGCGCTCACAGTGGGTGCCACATCCCCTCCCGCTGCCGACGAAGCACTCTTCTGTTTCGAGTCTCGTGAGTACGACAACAATGGGCTCGGAGACGCAGACGGAGAGCGAGAGGAGGACGGCGGCATGGGCGATGGGTGTCGGGGCTGGCTATGGGAGGTAGGCGGGATGTGAAGGCAGGCGGCGTGATCCCTGCCTGCGCTTCCCTTCCTCTGCTACCTCCTACCGCAAGTGGACTGCGGCGCGATCTCCTTCACCGTCACTGGCGTGGGCATCAGCGGGCACCATGTCGCCCATCAACGGGGTATCTCTCTCCGGCCCAACGACTGATCACTCGGATCCCATGCCAATTTGAATGGCGCCGGCCGGCATACGCATATAGTACACATTGACGATGGTCTCTGGTCGAGTCAGCTTCCTTGCTGATCGCACGCATTCGTTCGTTCGTTCGTCCGTTCGTTCATTGTCTCTCGACGATCAACCACATACATACACACGTACTCGAGTCGTTCGTATTTCACGCTTTACGGATTTGAATCGCTATGTAGGGTCGGGCTGGACTCCGATTCCTGGTACCAACTTGTGGAAGTAAACTTACATATGCACGTACATACTTGGGCATCATATTACAACTGCTAAGTTGTTGAATTCTATGCGGTGAATCTTAGTGCAGACTGGCAAAACTCTGCTACAGTACCTGGTTCTGCCAAAGCAATTGCTGGCGGTCTAGGCGGTGCCGGCGAGCCGGAGGATTGAATGGGGCTGATGCGAACATTCACAGCAGCAAGAAATTATGTAAACCAAGAATCGCCAAATTTTACAAACGTCGAAAGTCGGTTGAAAACGATCAAATTACTGTTGCGACCACGTTCGAGGGCCAAATGCCGCTGAGCGGAATACTTAGACTATGTCATCTGAGCCGGCCTGCAGTTGAAAATCCAAGCCCAGGGACTCAATTTTCGATGGAAATTGCTCGGAACAAAAGAAAACCAGCATAGACGTTGGATGGGCTTTTCAAAATGCGGGTTAGACCGCATTTGGTTCTGCTAGTTCTGCCGAAGCATGGCAACTGCCTGGCAGACAGGCAGAACCGACTTCAAACAGGTCTGCCCCGCCACTAGCGGTGATACCGTGTGATCCAGGGACATCAGTAAGTGAATTGATTCGCGCGACCCGCGGACTCTGAATTCTTCCGAGTCGTGACAGATAGAAATTTGTCGTCCCTTGTTCTTGTTCTGCCCAGTGAGGACCCCTCACTGTCGCCGTCTCCCATGGCGGAAGGCGCTGTAGCTGTAGCTCGAGACTTGTGCGTTTCCCTCGCTTTCTGGAAGTACTCACTGATGTGACTTAGACGCCTTCATCACTACCTGTATCTCACACCCTTGAGCGAGTGTCAAGATTTGTTTCCGAAGCCTTGGTCTAAATGCACGGATCATTAGCGTTTTTATACTGGGACCACCTGTTAACGTTTGGTGCGTGAACGTTGTCTTGGTTGATACGCCTCACCAACCCACCCGCAGGAGACGAAGTGCGATACATTTGGAATAAACGGAAAACGGCGAGCTCGTACTGTTTTTTCTTCAACCGATATCTTGCGTTCTTTGGAGGCATTGCTGTGACCGTGTTCTCGTACCACGAAGTCCCTGACTCCGTGCGTCGCTGTCTATGCGCTCTGTATCCTCTTTCTAACCATTGTACCAGTGGTCAGATCCGTTTCCTGACCCGTGCTAAGAACAACATCTTACGAACGCTGAAGGTGCAAAGACTGGAATTTGGTTCGGCAAATACTTCTCATCGTCAATCAAGTCACTGTCTGTAGTGCGTACCCCAGTATCGACCACACATAACGGAGCTAAACTCCAGTGATCGCCAGTTCTTCTTACGCTGAGAATTTATGCTCTCTACGGGAGGAACATCCGCGTCATCTCATGCATGCTCGCGGCTGGCGCGGTCCTCTTGGCCGTAGGAATTGTGCGTTTGCTCAGCGCATACCTGGGGCACGGCGTCTGACTTGATTTTTTTGTTCCAGTATGGGGCCACTGGGGCAAGTGGCAGCCTGCAGCGCGGCGAGCTGGGTTGTAACATCGGAGATCCACGACATGTGTACGTTAATTCTCCCATCCCAAATATGATCCCAATTGACCGGCTCCCTTCAGAGCCATTAGTCAGTGTCTCTCCGTTCGGTCTTTCAAGGATTACTGAACCTCTGCAGTGATCGCCATTCCATGGGAGGCTGTTTTCATTTACGATATCATAATTTTCTGTTTGTTGTTCTACAAGTCGTTGCGCACGCAGAAGGAGAGCGGCCTGCAGTGGTCGCGGATCCCCATGCTGAGTCTGCTCATTCGAGACGGTGGGTCTCCAGTGCTGCGTCCTCTTCCAATTCTCTGACAATATCGTGACCCAGGGTCCATTTATTTTGCGTGCGCGTCCCCCTTATCGTATGTATCCAGGCTCCGCTAACCACAATATCTGGCGACCAGGCTGATGGCAACTGTGAACTTGGCAAACATCCTAACATCTTACGTGCGCGCTCCTCTCTTCTTTATCTCTGGTCTCGGCTGACATCCCCCAGATTGCACCGGTGCGTTTTCCCAAGAAGGCGCACCCTCGTGCGTCCCTTATTGACTCCGCTCAGCCCCTTCTCGTTAGCTGCCTCTCAACCTTCGCGAGCAAGTACGTCTAATCTATATACCCTCGCCTGAAATTCCCCCACTCACCGAACCCCCGCAGCATGTCCGTCACAATGATGTCGCGCCTGATGCTCAACCTCCACGCCGTCGAGAGCGTCGGTATTTTCTCCACGAGCGCGCCTCTCGACTCAGATGTGTCGACCGCCGAGCTCGACACGTTGTACACGCGCGACCTCGAGCGCAGCGGCGCTGTAGGCGAGTACACGCTTCATTCTTCGCGGCGGACAAGGGGGGAGTTTGTGCCCAGGGACAGTATCCCCATTGACCCGGAGAGGTGGGAAGACGCAGTTGACCATCTTGAAAACACGCGATAAGACGCAGTTCTGTCTTATAGATCAGCCTAATCACTTACTTGTATCAAACATAAAGAAAACACGAAGTTTTATGTAAATCTCTACTACATATGTAATGATATTCTTTGAACTGGAGCATGCGTTTTGGACGAGTGGTTGACATAGAACGAAAGCGCTTTTGAAATTCGGACGAAGCCAGCCCCTGATTTCTCTTTGAAACTCGGATCCCTACAGAAACGGAGACGTGTCCCTTTGACAACCCAGAGGTCCACCGGCTTCGGAATCTCAATGTGCCCAGCAATAGGAGCAATAAGAGTAGCCGATTTTCGACGATTCTGGGCAGGGATTCTGGAAGCGATTCTAGATTTATGCAAAGCATGGGAGAATCGCCGAAAACCAGAATCGCCTCGAATCGCAGAAGAACACGAAATCGATGTATTCCACTCATAGCTTGTTTTGGGCGGCAGGTTGACCTGAACCATGCACATTTGAGCCGGGTCTTTCACTGAAATATATTGATCGTCGGCGGGCACCAAGACAGAAATCCGACGACCGAGGACTAATCATTGAATGCAGGGACTAGCGACGCACTGGGCCTACGCTGGCGAGTGGACCTTAGTCTTATGATGGGTCATCCAATGTTAACGAGAATTGCTCAAGGGTAGACGCTACATCGTAAACGTACATCCAGACTCTTCCATCCTCGCCCCTCGTTTATCAAGCTAGTTTACCTCCCCGTTTTTTTTTTATGAAATAATATGTGCCCAGTCCCACAAACTCGAGATCTTCGGTCGTTCCCCCTCTCAAGTATCTCTAATAAACGAGGAGCGGTCCTGTTCTTCGGATCGAGAGGCCGTCAGCCAACGTCGGAATAAAGTTAAGAGAAGGAAGGCGAACCACCTCTTGCTCCTCAAATCATTCAGCGAGCAGAATCACCTCCCTTTATACCGTCAACTCCGTACTCAATTGGCGACACCCTACGCCCGATGCTGGGAGCGGGCGCTGCGAATACACCGCCGAGGAAGAAGAGCGAGATGATTTGGGTGAGGGTGAATTTGAATTGCATCCCGGACGTGCGTGCGGATATGAATCAAGTGTGAAGCCAGGTTCCCAGGCAGCTGGCTCGACATTTATACTCTGTTGATAAACATCGCCTTAAAGCATTGGTCTGTCAGTTTGACAGACGCGGGAATGACAGATGTGTGTTTGTGCTCGAATCTCAGAGTCATACATATGCAGATATGAGGAAAGTTTGCCTCCTAATCGCTGGGGGGAATGCGAACACATGCGAAGTAGAAATTGTGGAGAAGTTGAGACAATGAGTGGCTCGGGTGAGTCCAAATTTCGGAAATTGAGCAAATCCACAACCCGCGCACCAGAGAAAAGGTACAGCGGGAGGTAAGCGACAATACGCGGGCCCGCAACAGCTGGCGCGTTGAGAATTGATGTCGTCGGGAACAACTTGAAGTGCCTCTTTGATGCACGTGACATGACGTCGTTTGCCGGCTTGCCGAGAGCGCAAATTTGACATAAATCAAAACAGTCACTTCCTGCTTCTTTCTTCGTTCAACTTCAAGTTGCCTGGCCAGCTCACAGCCGACCCATCCTCAACCTCTGCCCTGGATTGCTTTGCCTACCCTTTGCCTGCTTCGCGAATCGTGATCATGACTTTCGCGGCTCGCCCTGGTCCTCGTCGAGTCGTGCGAAGGACTATCCTTGATATCAGATTGAAAGCCTATCAAATTACTCAACTTCGAGTTTTCCGGCTCCGATTCGTCGCACCGAAGCTCTGCTAAATGTGGACTGTGCGCCGCTGAACTCGTTTGTTGGCCCCAAGCCTACGTACTCCTTGTCGTGAATAGCGAGTTGGAGAAGGGGAGTCCGCTCATTGTCCGTACACCACCGCGATGTATGCAGTACGGGCCCCAGATGTTTCTTACATAACAGAACCGCCCCGAAATATACCTACTACCTACCACCGACAGGGTTCACAATTCCGAATTCGGAAGGCGATGGAGGACGCTCAGTAAGCCACATGTCAGCAGGCACGCGTACGGTAAGATGTATGACACCATGTTCCCTAAGCAACATATTTTGATATTGGACGTACCAGCTGCAGGTTGGCTGCAGGCTTGCTTGCGGTCGAGAGGGAAGAAAATAAAGGACAGGTGATTTGTTTTTGTCAGAAGCATGCGCTTTCTCTGACGACTCGGATACTAGAGTCCATCCTCTTGACAACACAGAGAATGAGTTTCCACCGATGAGGCAAGATTGATGACGTGACAACCAAGCCTTTTTTCCGTCCTCCAATTTTATCCAACAGCCATGGGCACTCCCTTCGCGGGAACACAACCTCCTCCTCCATAGTAAAATCCGACTTTCCCGTCGACTGACCCACCGATTTTCGGCATCCAGTATCGTTCGCTGGAACTAATTTTTGGGCTAATTTCTGGAGGAATTCATGCAAAAAAATCGCGACGGAAGCAAACCTGGGCCCCCAATCCGGACGGGACTGGATCCAAATGATCTATCAATGAGGCGCGTGTTCGATTATTATAAATTGGCTGGTACCCCAGTCTTCGAATGTCTGAACATCCTTCCCCACACACCAAGCTTACAATGCCCATCATCTCAATCTTTGGCGCAACCGGAACGCAAGGTGCGATCCACACATATTCAAGAGTCGCAAACTGACGAAACCGTGAGTCAAGGCTCGGCAGTGCTTAACGCCGTCCTGAAGGATGGGACCTTTACACCTCGCGCAATCACCCGCAATACCGACTCAGACGCAGCCAAGGCGCTCGCAGCGAGCGGCGTCGAGGTAGTGAAGGGCGACTTGGGGAGTAAAGACTCTATCAGAGACGCGATCAAAGGGAGCGAGGTGGTGTTCGGGGTGCGTGCTACGCCTGCTTTTTCTCGTATTCCTTCCGATTAGTTTGATTTATTTATTTATTCTGCGACAGGTTACAGCCTATTTCGACCCCGAGATTTTCCCCGGGACGCCCAATGGAAAGGGGGAAATTGACCACGGGAAAAACTTGGTCGACGCCGCGAAGGAAGCTGGGGTTAAGTTCTTTGTCTGGAGGTATGTTTCAGCATGTACTCAGTCTTCCTCTCCCAAGTAATTTAATCGTCCAATCAGTTCCGTCCCGAACGCTACGACTGTATCGAATGGAAAATACACCACAATCCCGCACTTTGACAGCGAGTCGAATTTCTCTAAAACTCGTCTTTGGTATCCCGCTGACCGAGTTTCATCTGTCCAAGACAAAGCCATCGTATTCGATTATCTCAAGGCCTCGGGCATACCATGCGCGGCTGTTCTCACCGGATGGTTTTTCGAGAATCTTTGGACGTACGTCGCGTTCAATTCACTTTCTTCTATGTACATACTCTCAATTTTGTTTGTGCAGTCAAGGTCTTCTTAAGAAGACAGCCTCAGGCTACATAATCCCCATCCCACGCTACAGCCCGGACTCCGTACAGACGTTCACTTGGATCGGACACGACCTGGGGCCGGCCGTCCTCGCCTTGAGCAAGAATTATGCGAATCCAGCAGCGGGGATTCTGGGGAAAGGATTCCCCGTCACGACTGCCAGACTGACATTTCCAGAATTGGCGAGCCGCATCTCCGCAGGTCACACCTCGCTCCTCGTACACTAGTGATCAACGACACTCACAATCATTTTTTCTGACACCACTAGCTATTGGACATGAAGTTCTTTTCATGCCAGTTGAGACACTCGGTCTTGAGGAGCTCGATGTGATGGTGAGTGAGATTCATACTTACTTCCTTCCTCCGAAATCGTTTTTGTCATCGCCGACCAGTGCCGTCTGACTTGTTCATTCAGCATGCGTACCAGTCGGAATTTGGCCTGTATATGGAGACGGCTGTGCCGAACCCGGACCTGGTTGCGCTTGGTGCGAAATTCGGGGATCTCGAGGAGTTGATCAGGGCAGAGATCGTGCCGCGGTTCTCGTAATCCTTCCCTGTCGATTACCCGCGTAAGGGCAATATATTGAACTTTCCTCTCCGCGAAATCTTCCTCGACGAGCACGGTAAAAGTGCCGCTGTGTGCCGCTGACTGCTGCAGCACAAATTTAGATTTCTGCAGTCAGCGACAATACTGCCGCAGCATGCTAAACATAAGTCACACTGCCGTCTCCACTTAGACTTGGGCAGCAGTGAACGCTGGATACCTTTAGCTCCAATTTATTATAAACTGTAAGTATTTCGGCCAACAGTGGATCATAGACCAGACCACTGACACAACGTACGACGACCTACGGATCTGGATTCTGTCGAGACAAATAATTGGGGCCATCTAAATTGATATGAGAGTACGTGTGCGATGAATCCGCAATTATTACAATTGATCCTCGCAGCTCGATTGTACGAAAATTTCAGCACCAATGAGATCTCTTCTCGATACCCCGAACATCCCGAGTTCCTGATTTCCCAGTCTCGAGTGATTCCCAACTGAGGGTTATTTTATGTAAAGGCGGAATAGATCATGCAGGAGAATACCTAGAGTCTACTATGACTGCCCTGGATCGCTTCTTTGCCTAGTACTTTGTGAATCGCGATCATGACTTTTCCTTTCGCTCTCGGGCGATGGACTAGTATCCCTGATATCTTTTTTTTTTTGAGGGTAGCATCCCAGTTACTCAACTCTGATCCGATTTGTCGCACTGAACTTGAAGCTCTACTAATTGTACACTGGACACCGCTGGACTCTTTTTTTTGGACACCTAAGCCTATGTCCTCCTCGTGGTGAATAGCGAGTTGGAGAAGGGGGGTCAATTGCCGCCCATTATCACCCCGTACACCACCGGTGGGGTTCACAGTTCGGAAGGCGATGGAGGATGATGTTCTGCCGCTCAGTAAGCCATATGTCGATAGGAACGACAAGATGTATGACACCATCCCGTTTGATTTATCCAGCAACATGCTTTGATACTTGACGCACCAGGCTTGCTTGCGGTCGAGATAGAAGAGCATAAAGGTGATTTTTTTATCGGCCGCCGCATGTCAAAAACATATGCGTTCTCTGACATACAGTCCATCCTCTCGGACTTCACAGACGTTGAGAGTTTCACCGATGAGGTAAGACTGATGACAATTGAGCCTTTTTTCCATGCAACAGGTAGACCTTGGTCACTCCCTCCGCGGGAACACAACCTCCTCCTCCCTACTAAAATCCAACTTTCCCGTTGACTGACCCTCGGATTTTCGGCATCCAGATCGCTAGCTCGGAACAATTTTCGGTTAAATTCGTGTATAAAATCGCGACGGGACTGGGCCTGAGCGCTGAGCGCTAATCCGGAAGGGACTGGATCGAAATGATCCATCAATGATCCGCGTGTTCGATTACTATAAATTGAACGGCGGTCTGAAATACCCATTCACACACCTCTACAATGCCCATCATCTCAATCTTCGGCGCAACCGGAACGCAAGGTGCGATTCAGGCGTATTTGCGCAATGTATGAGGAAATCGCACACTGACAGATTGTGGGTCAAGGCTCGGCGGTGCTCAATGCCGTTCTGAAGGACGGGACCTTCACACCGCGCGCGATCACCCGCAATATCGACTCGGACGCGGCTAAGGCGCTCGCGGCGCGCGGCGTCGAGGTGGTGAAGGGCGACTTGGGGAGTAAAGACTCTCTTAGAGACGCGATCAAAGGGAGCGAGGTGGTGTTCGGGGTACGTGCTGCGGGCGCTTTCTCGTTCGGATCAGTTTCATTTATTTTATTTTATTTTTGCAAAAGGTTACAGCCTTTTTCGACCCCCAGATTTTCCCGGGGACGCCAAACGGAAAGGGGGAGATTGAGCAGGGGAAGAACTTGGTCGACGCCGCGAAGGAAGCTGGGGTGAAGTTCTTTGTCTGGAGGTATGTTTCAGCAACAGGCAGTCTTCCTCTCCTAATTGATTCGATCGTCCCATCAGCTCCCTCCCGAACGCTACGACTGTATCGAAGGGGAAATACACCACGATCCACCACTTTGACAGCGAGTCGCGTTTCTCTGGGTATTGTCTTGGGTATCCCGCTAACTGAGTTTCTTCTGTCCCAGACAAAGCCATCGTATTCGAATATCTCAAAGCCTCAGGCATACCATGCGCGGCAGTTCTCACCGGATGGTTTTTCGAGAATCTGTGGAGGTACGTCGCGTTCAATTCACTTTCATATACATACTGCTTCCCACCTCACTTCACTCAACTCAACTTTTTTGTGTACTCGCAGTCATGGTCTTCTCAAGAAGACCGCCTCAGGCTATATAATCCCTATCCCGCGCTACAGCCCGGACTCCGCCCAGACGTTCACTTGGATCGGGCACGACCTGGGGCCCGCCATCCTCGCCCTGAGCAAGAATTATGCGAGTCCGGCGGCGGGGATTTCCGGGAAGGAGTTCCCCGTCACGACTGCAAGGCTGACGTTTCCCGAGTTGGCGAGCCGCATCTCCGCAGGTCATCTCGCTCCCCTTACCCTTGTGATCAATCATACTCACGACCATTTTCTGATACCACTAGCTATCGGGCAGGAGGTCGCTTTCGTGCCGGTCGAGACGCACGGTCTCGAGGAGCTCGATGTGATGGTGAGCTCAACACTTCCTTAATCCTTACTCTGAGCCCATCGTTTTTGCCACCGCCGTCTGACTTGTACATACCTTTCTTTAGCACGCGTACCAGTCGGAATTCGGCCTGTACATGGAGTCGGCTGTGCCCAACCCAGACTTGGTTGCGCTTGGTGCGAAGTTTGGGGATCTCGAGGAGTTGATCAAGGCGGAGATTGTGCCGCGGTTCTCGTAATTAAGCCTTCGCTGTCGAATACCCGTGTTGGGACAATGTATTGAACGAACCTTCTTCTCAGCTAGATCTGCCTCGAGCCCGCCGCAGCATGCTGAACCATAAGTCACACTGCCGCAGTGTCGCGCAATTATTACCGCATGCTCTGCGGCAATCTGACTGTTGGGCCGTTGCAATATTCTCTGGCATGAAATAACTTCGTGGGGGTGCGTCCATGGACACGTCCCAGCTCAGGATATCGATATATGCAACGCTGCGCCCTGCTGATCGACATCAAAGTCATCAGCATCATTCTCGAGGCCACCAAATCCGTGAGGACGTTGGATATTATATTCACAAGTAGGTGGTACAATTACGTGGACACGGAAGATTTCGAACTGAACTTTCCCAGTCGAAGGTCGTTGCCGGCCCTTTTCGGCGTGCCGTTGAAAGCGGCACAGGAAGGCCACGAACTTTGAAGGTTCACGGTCGGGCATAAGAGAGAGAGAGAGAAATATCAACGAAAATTTTCTTCAGTTCTCAGGTATCGTCTCTACTTAGCAGTGAGCGCCGGATACCCTTGGGTCGAATTCAAATGTGGCTATTTCAACTATCCGGATCAGCCTGAGACCAGGCCACTCTCACACACAAAATTCAACGAGCTGCTGATCTGGATTCTAGAAACGCTCCCTGGGTCGATGATCGAGACATTGAAGGAATTCGGGCCGTGCGCCGCGGAGGCGGTGGGACGTAGGGGGCCGCCGGTTGAAGCCCGTGAAGAAGCGAGGTACCTGGGGAGGTGGGGCGGCAGGCGAGGGAGACGAGACGATAGGAGCCGCGGAGGAGAGCGCGGGTGGGGCGGTAGGCGCGTGCGTTGGACGAACCTCCGGCTGTGGGCCGTCAAACTTGTTGTGAGAGTTAAATGACCCTCGTCACTCGATTGTACGGGAATCTCTCCCCAACTAGTGAGTGTCTTCTCGATACCTCAAAGATCGGGCGCGATCGCGAGTTGCTGATTATATGGCGAGTGATTCCCAACTGAGGCCTATTTTAAGGCGGAATAGTTCAGAGGAGAATGCCGTGATTCCTCTTCTCGATGAAAATCGAGCGGGATTTACTGTCTCGAGTGATTCCAGCGGTAACTTTGTGGATCAGAGACCGGACCACTCACAAAATTCAAAGAGCTACGGATCTGGACTCTGGAAATGCTCCCTGGCGCGTCCGTCGAGACAAGGAATTTGGCTGAATTTGGCCGTCAAACTTGTTGTGAGAGTACGCGTGCGGTTGATTGACCTCGCCGCTCTGAATCTATTGCGTCTATTGTACGGGAAATTCGGACCTAGTGAGTCTCTCTTCTCGATACCTCGAAAATAGGGGCCCGCCTATTTTTCGGTTAATTTACATGGACATCACACGGCATCAATGCCGAAACTCGCTTAAAAAAAAGCGTGATGCTCCTGGTTTCCATAGATCCGCGCATGGATCCGCATGTATAAATTAGCCGCCGTTACCTGTCTTCGAACATCCTTCCCCACTCCTTCCCCACACACCAAGTTTGCAATGCCCATCATCTCAATCTTTGGCGCAACCGGAACGCAAGGTGCGATCCCGACGTATTTCCACCATGGCAGAGGAACTAGTCGCAGACTGACAAAACTGTGAGTCAAGGCTCGGCGGTGCTCGACGCCGTCCTGAAGGACGGGACCTTTACACCGCGCGCAATCACCCGCAATCCCGACTCGGACGCGGCCAAGGCGCTAGCGGCGCGCGGCGTCGAGGTGGTGAAGGGCGACTTGTGGAGTAAAGACTCTATCAGAGACGCGATCAAAGGGAGCGAGGTGGTGTTCGGGGTGCGTGCTACGGGCGAGTTTCTCGTATCCCTTCCGCTCAGTTTTTCGATCTTTTTTTTGGGGGGGCGACAGGTTACAGCCTTTTGGGACCCCCAGATCTTTCCTGGGACGCCCCACGGAAAGGGGGAGATTGAGCAGGGGAAGAACTTGGTCGACGCCGCGAAGGAAGCTGGGGTGAAGTTCTTTGTCTGGAGGTCTGTTTCAGTCAGTCTGCCTCCCCAATGTGATTTGATTGTTCCATCAGTTCCCTCCCGAACGCTACGACCGTATCGAGTGGAAAATACACCGCAATCTACCACTTTGATAGCGAGTCGAGTTTCTCTATTGTCTTTGGTATCCCGCTTACTTTGTTCAAGACAAAGCCACCGTATTCGAATATCTCAAAGCCTCCGGCATACCATGTGCGGCAGTCCTCACCGGATGGTTTTTCGAGAATTTGTGGAGGTACGCGGGCGTTTCACTTTCATTTACATACATACTGCTTCCCCCCACTTCACTCACCTTTTTTCATGCAGTCACGGTCTTCTCAAGAAAACAGCCTCAGGCTACATAATCCCCATCCCGCGTTACAGCCCGGACTCCGCACAGACGTTCACGTGGATCGGGCACGACCTGGGACCGGCCGTCCTCGCCTTAAGCAAGAATTATGCAGATCCGGCGGCGGGGATTTCGGGGAAGGAGTTCCCCGTTACGACTGCGAGGCTGACGTATCCAGAGTTGGCGAGCCGCCTCTCCGCAGGTCAGACTCAGATGCCGCTCCTCCTCATACACTCGTAATTAACGACACTCACGTGCATTTCATTTTATTTTACACGACTAGCTATCGGGCAGGAGGTCAACTTCGCGCAAGTCGAGACGCACGGTGTGGAGGAGCTCGATGTGATGGTGAGCTCAACACTTCCTTAATCCCTGCTCCGAGACTATCGTTTTTGCCACCGCCGTCTGACTTGTACATACCTTTCTTTAGCACGCGTACCAGTCGGAATTCGGGCTGTATACGGAGACGGCTGTGCCCAACCCAGACTTGGTTGCGCTTGGAGTGAAATTTGGGGATCTCGAGGAGTTGATCAAGGCAGAGATCGTGCCGCGGTTCTCGTAATCCTTCCCTCTCGATTACCTGAGTAAGGACAGTATATTAAACTTTGTTTTTCTCCGCCAGTTCTTCCTCGATGAGTACGGTGAAAGTGCCGCTGGTGAAAGTGCCGCTGTGCGCCGCTGACTGCCGCAGCACGCTTAAACATAAGTCAACCGGCCGCAGTGTCACGCAATAACTGCCGCGTTACTCACCCACCTGCCTTTTTTGCCCCATCCCGAGCCTGACCTCTTTCTCATTTCCCAACGAATAAGTTCTTCAGTTGCAAGTCGACGTAGGGTCCGTCGTCTAGACTTGGCAGCAGGGTAGGTTGTGAGCGCTAGATACCTTTGGTTCGAATTTAAGAATCTCAACCAACATTGGATCAGAGACCAGACCACTCATACAAGTCACTATTCAACACACAAGCCATGCCGCAAAATCCACTCCAGCTAAGATGCCTTGATCGTATTGGGGGAATTTTGAGAAGGTCTCACTTCTCTGTCGCTGCTGCACGGAGTTGGGGCTTGTTCTTCCATAGTTAAGTCTTGATTCTGTCTGGATAAGATAAATAAATGTGAACTACATCGATAGTAATAAATTTAGAATTTTCTGCTCAATATCCATCCCAAGCCGAACGCAGGAAGGTCCAACGCTCGCAATCTTGACAGTATCGATGAGGTATAATGCATGTAATCTCATGTCAACTTGATTAATCTCAACCTGGGCAGCCACCAGGAATTTTAGAGTCCAAAATCAGATCGTAGGTGACTGGTTGTTCAACACCTATTGATCGTTGAGCTATCTCTGGGCCGGCACTATTACCATCGTTCAAATTAATTGGCTAGGATTACTGTACGTGGATGTTTTAAACAGGGTTCAAACAATTGGTAAAGTACATGCAAGGGCATACACACTTGGAAAGCCTCACAGCAACTGTCATCGTTGGGGCCTCAGTTTGCTCCTAGAATCCGCCCGGGCCCTTGCATAGCTTTCAGGTCAAAATAATCACCACCTGAGGCCAATTTGAACGGTACTTTCCCAAGAGTCCAATTTTCCTTCCCCCCCATTGTTCGTCAATTTCTGCCTTTCCTTCCATGGCATCGGACACCTCGCAATCTGGAACACGCCGCAAGCCCGGACGTGGACATTTCTATACTTTTCACCATGCTGTCCGTTCGAGTGCATCCCGATGAGGCATGTTCATGTGGTTGCGCACGAACGTCGTCAGCTAATCACAGGGGGCCACAAGGGGATTTCACCTGAGAGCTGCCCAAGGGGAATGTATGGGGTATGGTGGGGAGGAACCCGACCACGCCGTACCCGCTCTCCTTGTTTGCTTTCCTCTCTTCTTTAATCCTTTGACTGGTTCCCGATACCTGCTAGCAGGCGAGACAACCGTGAACAAATCCTATAGCCAAGCAAAGAAACAAGGAACGACGGCGGCGGCGGCGAGTCGCCGCCGGCCATGACATGCAAGCCCGTTAATTTTTTGGCTGGATGCCGTCTTGCTAAGCTATGAAATGGGCTTGCAACTTGAAGCCAATGCAGTGCCGGGCTTGGGCTTGGATCTGGGTGGTTCAAACCCAAGCTCAAGCCCGTTTGCGCTAGCGCTGGTGCAAGCCCTTGGCCGAGCCGAGAATGTCACTCTTCGTAGACATCCGAGGAGGTGTGTATCATGAATCCATCCAACGTAGGAGTGCAAGTCCAACGTGGAGGGAGGGTAACAGATATTTTTTTATGTAAACGAGTTATGAGTGCAAGTCAAACGGTCAGAGTGAGGAATTTATTGATCTGCGGCACACACCAGTGGAACGCGTTCGCCCTGCATGCGTGACTCAGTGCTGACGCAGTATGTTTGGAAAGGCCCGGGTGCAGCAGCCTGAGGAAAGTGGTGGCCCGCGACCCGGGAAGCCGGAGGAATAGTGCCACCATATGGGAGAACTTGGACAGACAAGTGCCGTAGACTCGAGAGATCGGAGAGAAAGAGAGAAAATGAGGCCCAGGCCCCAAGAGAAAAGCAGATGGATCGTGGATCCGCGGGGGAATATATGTACGGTACGGTTAATTGTTGAACATCGGATGGTGTCGGAAACGAGACAAAATCTGGCGTGCTGTGTCGACTGGAGCAGGGAAGAAGAGTCCCGCAGCCGGGCGCAGTGATGCTCAATTGCAACTGACAGATATCAATTCCTACTCCGCGCGCCGGAAATAAACACCCCCCTTACCCAACTTCACATCCTCCTCCAAATCATACGCCGTCCGCACCCCAACCGACCCAAACGGCACATTCCGATACACCGACTCCTCCGCGCGCATCCGCCTTTCCTCCACGCGATACCGCTCCTTCAACTCCGCCGCGGTCTGCTCCCCGCCCGCCAGCGTGTACGCGCGGTTCAGCGCCCACGTGCCCCAGGTGCGCGTCCCGGGGAGCGCCTGCGCGGCCTTGAGCAGGGGGAACGCGGCGTAGAAGGACGCCCACGCGGCCGTGCTCGTCGCGACGCTCCCGCTCTTCAGGAGCAGCTCCGGGAGGATTGTTACGATCGACGCGCCGCGCGGGTGTGCGGAACTCAGCGAGAGCGAGCCGACGCGGAAGGACGCGGTGGACGCGATCACCGAATTCGAGTTCTTGACGAGGAGCCGGAAGTACCCGTCGCCCGCCGACACGGGGATGTGCACAAAGTCCGTCTCGAGCACGCGGTGGTCGTGCGGGGCGCCTGCCGAGTCGAGGAACCGCCGCACCTCCGTGTCGTACTGCGCCTTCTTCTTCTCGTCCACAGTCTGCCAGTACCCCGCCGACGCGGGAGTAACATCCACCTCCTTCCCGAGCGTGCCGCCGAGCCAGCCGCCGAGTGTCCAGCCCAGGAGCCCCGTGCGCCAGCCGCGCCGCTGGAGCCATATCGTGCGCTCCGCCGGGAGCGGGTGGCGCCCGAGGATGGAGATGGGGACGACGGTGGATGTGCCGCGGTAGTAGACCCAGGGACGCGTGTGGCGGACGGTGGAGTACGGGGCGCCGGGGATGTAGTGCGGTTCCGCGTCGTTGAGGGCGTGGAAGGTGGAGATTGCGGTGGAGCCTGCGGTGCGGCCGAGCTGGACGATTGTTGAGCTCGTGGAATCGTCTTCTGTGGTCGAGGAATTTGGTTTTCTATGCGTCGACATGGCGGTTTGAGCCTGAGTTTGAGGAGAGCGCGACGGTGAGCGCGAAATGACCTCATCAATTCGCGGTCACGTGTTGGCGGACACGCGTCAATTCGGAAAGTAAGCAGCGCAAATCCAAGCAGTGCTCCTTTCCGGATTGTTTCCGGGATCGACTTGAACCTCACTCAAGCTCAATGACTACCGACCGATACTCACTAATGTGTGCAAGCTCAATTCAGGGACTTCGTTGGAATAAATCAGTTGAAATCATGGCGCTGTAGACAAAACGCACTGGGCTGCCGCCCACACGGGGTATGATAGGAAACAAACAGGAAGACAGGAAGCATACTGGCGCGATGGGATGATTTCACGCACGGAAGAGGATCCGCGAGGATAGACCGCGCCAACGTAGGGCCAACGGCATATGTAGCATATAGGTGTATATCCCCAACTGAGCGGGATTAGAGCGGGAATTCAGCGGAGGGGACTGAATTTGGTCAGGTAGGGTTCGGGTGTAGGGGAAACTCAGAAGTACGCACCCAATTGAGGCAACCTTCGAGCCAACGGCGGAGGTAGAAAGTGAACACGGAAAGGTTAGATTTCTCGCAAATGTCCTCGACTCCCCAGAAAGGAGAAGCTTGACATTGTACTCGAATAAAAGATGCATATCGAGGATGCGCACCGTGTACGGGGCAACTTGGACTCACCATAACGACGAATAGTATCAAGGGAAGTGTGTGGATCGAATACAGTAGGAGCGGCGAATGTGGATAGAGAGCGCGACGGGTGGACTGGCCTCATCCCCCGGTGCAGAGTAAAGCGAATAGAAAGCGAGAGCGACGGGAATGGAGCTCTCAAACATGTCAATCTCCGCGACGGGTGATGGCAAAGCACGGGGGCGTATTACAGCAGTTTCTGCAGGCCCATCTATAAATCCCATGCGAAAACAATAGCAATTTTGAGATAAGATATTACGTGCCACATCTAGTAGGCCCACTCGCCACCAAAAACAATGCGTGTCACCTTCTTCCATCTCGTAATCCCATTCTCCCAGATCCGCTTCCGGCGCAACGACGGCGACATCTGGGCGCACACGCCATTCAGCTGCTTCAACACATCGTCGAGCGTCGCACGCGCATGTGGGTCGTCGACAGTCAAGCTTGCGGCGACACTCCGGAAATCCTCCAGGGCCGGGTAATCCTAAGCGCTCGAAGTTCAAGCATTTGGTAAAATATATGGAGGGGCACGTACGTCAATTATACCGCCCATTGCCAACCCAAGCTGAAATACATCCACGTAGAAAGGATTGTACGGTACCGTCAACGAGAGCTCGGGGATCATCGGAAACGTCCGCAGCGTCGATGCTAACCGCGCCGACTCTTTTCCGCCCGGAAAATGCTTCGACAAGCCGAAATCGATGTAGTAGTATTGAACCGCGGGTCGAAGCGCACAGCGGTTTTTCCAGGAGAAAAAGTGCCCGGGGAAGCCGGAGTGAGAGTCGCGGCTGCACCAGTGCGAGCCTTTTGGGATGAGGCGTGATTCTTCGATGACCATGTTGTGCGGCGCGATATCGCTGTAATCATAACGAGGGGCATTTTCATTCAATCTGATAGTAGAAAGAGAGACAGAGGCGTTGGACGGACAAGTGTACCACATTGTGTTCATGCATGAACTGTAACCCCTGCTCAGCCGTTCAGTAAATAGGTAGAAACACATTGGATAAGTAAGGCCTACCTCTATGTACGGTACCAGTACCACGAAGCTGCTTACCTCCGCTCGTCGTCGATCTTGACGCCCTCCGAGGCCCGCATGAGAGCGCACTGTTCAGTGTTGACCCTGGCATATGCCTCTTCCCACCCGTCTGGTACGGGATGGATCCTATACCTCGCACCTAAATGACGTCGCAGGAAATCATCGTGGGTCGGAAATTCGTCGAGGTACTCGAAAAGACCCAAAATATCGTCGAAATAATAATGTTTTCGGCCTGCAAAGAACATGAAGAAGAGGTCGTGGCAGTCCAGAAATGCCAGGGGCAACATCGCGCCCTCGATTTTGTAGTAATGCTTGAACATCACGTCGACTAGGCACAGGTCGTACCAGCCAGGCTCTACCAAGAATTGATCGATGGGTTTCCAGCGTTTCCAGTCCGTAGACCAACCAAATGGGAGCGGAACCTCGGTCATATGCCAGTTTTTACACCTCTCCGCTATGAGCCGGTCCGAGTCACCCTGACCCTTGAGAGGGGGATAGATGGCACGCGGGGCCTTGACGTACAGGAATAAGTTGAAAAGACACCACATAAATGGGAAACAGCGTACGGGATGGGAAATGGGCGGAGAAAAGAGTGGTCGAGGTCGCACCAGATGAGAGGAGTCGACGACCATCATGGTGCTGCTTTGACGGCTTCTAGCCAGTGAGTCAATGCGGAAAAGAGTTGGGCGGCAGCTCATCAGCGGTGGGTGAGAGATTGCGACGACCGTTGTATCACTGCCCTGAAGTTGCGAGCCAGGACTCTTGGAGTCATGAGGAGCTGAGACAAGCGGCGGAGTTTGAAACTGGCGATGTGACTGAGGCAAGTGGGATATGCCGAAAGAGGTCCGATCCGAAAAACCGGATTTTAGTCGTTTCCGTACGTGTCCTTCGGCGCCGAATCCGTCCGCACTGGGATCGGTTGCTCTATTTTTTGGGCAATTCTGTCCGCATAATGGATGTTACCTACGCACGACCTGTTTCCGTCCGCATAGGCGATCTGACCTCAAAAAAGACCATACTCTAGGTTAGAACCGTTAGATAGCTTCAATCATTCATATACGGCCGGCCAAAAATGAGGTCCCAGGGGAATATTTATCCGGAATGATTGCAAATTTGGTGCACGCGTAAGAGAGGTTTGAAATATGCTTGAATTCGACGCGACTCTCGCACGCACACAGGACGGAAAGAGAGATGGGGCGACCCGAGCGAGGACATATGAGCACGTCTTCCGTACGCGCTTGGATGAGACATCAACCGCCAATGGCCACTTCCGTCGGCACATGCGGATGAAAGATAGCCACCCATTTTGGCCGAGTCCGTCCGCATAGTGATGGGACATTTAGCTATTTTTCGGGCCAAATCCGTCCGCATTGGGATCGGACCTTTTTCGGCATATGCCACTTGCCTTGTGACTGGTCACCGCACCTCACTCGTGATGCCCGATCAATTTGCGATTCATTTGGGTTGAACCACATCGAGTTCGAATTCAGGGGACCAAACCAAGGAAATTCATGCCCAGAGGGATGGAAAACTTACACTTCTGGTGTCCGTCGCTTCAATCATTTGTAAGATTTTGAGGACGTCGCAAGCATGTCGCTTCATGAGATGATTCCGTTGCTGGCGCTAGTCGCTTTATCAATGCTCTTCCTCCCTGTTTTCAACGATTGTGGTGAGAGCAAGCAAAATAATCTGCAGCGGGGCGTGTTTTGCCGCGTCATGGGCTTGCGAAGATCACCAAAGATGGGTGCTTCCGGGGTGACCCGTTAATTCGCTGGATCAAATTGACATAGACTCACACAAACCGGGAGACTAATTAGCTGGAAATATAGCATCGTGGCCTCCCCAGAATTAAGTGCTTCCGCGATTCAAGTGCATTCCGTATCAATACAGAGACAAACACAGAACTTTGAAGCCAAGATGTCAGCCACTCGCGACGATTTCCTCCGCATCTCTCTTTTCTCATCCGCCCCGCGTATGGCCTTATTATTCCAGTTCTCAAAACTCGTACCCGCAAAATTGGCCGCGGAAACTCTCACAACGGCCTGCCTGCGTCCGTGGGCCGCCGCTGATCTCAAGACGGTCAGACCCCCCCATCGGTCCTGTTTCGGCATTGTCATATTTGCCTCTAGATCAAGAGCCTTCTCGCGGAAACGATAGCCCCACCCTCGGCGACCATAGATCCACGCGTTGCATCGCTCTGGGAGCATGCCATATCGCCTTCTATGTACGAACACCTTTTCTATTCTCCTCGAGTCTTGATTGACTTTGCCGCAGAGACAAAAAGAAGATTCTCTTTCCATCTCCTCCCTTCGCTCTTGGCGGTCCTCGGCCATACAGTGTAAATGTTCAGCTTTACGAGCCGCTGCGTTGAACCCAGCCGACTGGAAGCGGCAGAAGTATGGGCTGTACATAGAGAAATATCCTGCTGTTCTTGGGTGGGATATCGCGGGCGACGTTGAAGAGCTGGGCCAGGGTGTCCAGGGATATTCCAAGGGAGAAAGAGTGTATGTGTCTGTCCGACGAATCACGTTGGCAGTCAGTGTTAAACACTCATCATGCGATAGTTTCGCACTGGCTCACTGGACCAACGGCATGTCTTCATTCCAACAATACGCCGTAATTCCTTCCGATATCCTTGGGAAAGTGCGCTTGCTCACACTCTCGCCGATATCTTCAACTCTTATACCTCCTATCTGCGCAGATCCCGGAGAACATCGACTATGCGCAGGCTGCGACGATTCCCCTCGGATATGTGACTGCTGCGGTCGGGCTTCTCGCGTCCCTGCCCGCCGGTGCTGGACTCAACCCTACGTTTGACCCCGCGGTCAACTTCTCTGGACAAGTGGCATTCGTCTTCGGAGGAAGCAGCTCCGTCGGTCAATTCGGTGCGTCGCAATATTCCCCTTGTAACAGTCAACAGATGTCCTCTGCTAAACAAGTTATTTCTTTTTAGCCCTTCAAGTCCTCCGGGTTCTCGGATACACTACAATCATCACCTATGCCTCGGGGAAACACACAGAGTACTTGAAGTCCCTCGGAGCTACACACGTAATCGACCAAAGATAAGAAAAATTGATATCACCTACAATTTTTTTTTCTGAGAGGGTCCGTGGACCCCCCCTCCCCACAGCCACCTGATGCCATCAAATTCCCATTTTGGGAAACAGCCTTGCCGAAAGCTTCCGCGCCAGACATACTGTACCATTTTGACCGTAGGTTCAGGTGACGGTGACGGGGGGTTGTGAACTGAACTTATTTGGGACAGGTGACGGTGACAATGGATTTTTGTGGCCCAAATAGGCTAAAAAAATGTGAAAATTTCTCCTCCGGCAGTTGCCGGATTACCATAAATGGTAACTTTACTGTGATTGCCGAGGATTGAACATGTTATAAAATGAACATGTGCGGTGACGGGTGACATACCGTGAACCTACGGTCGAAATGGAACAGTACCACGACAGCAGTGTTACACGAATAGAGCCCAAATTATTCAGGAAGTGGAAACTTGGTTGCAGCAGCTGATATTAAGCCGGCAGGGGCGAAGAATTACGTTAGGTAATCAAAAGTGCAACAAAATTCCTTAGGTAATCAACCCACCAGCGACCGTGTTTGGCACGAGCAGGATCAGTGGACTGATCCCCGTGTAACAAGTATTATTAGGGGTGCTCGACATCTCGCCCATCTTAAAATTGCCTATCTCTGCTGTGATGATCCGACTGATTGTGACAACCGGCTGCCGCATTGCGTTGCGTCCTTTTTGATAAGCAGTATGCAGCACACCAGAAAGACACAGTCCCAAGCCTATGTCCCACACATTTCAGAGAGTTTTCTTACTTTTTCTATTGCACTAGAGGATCAACCTGATGAAGCTGACCTCTTGGGATATCATGAAGAGGAAGCAGGGGAGAATATGATACAAATATTATCAGCCCCTCTATCGTTCCGCAAAAAAAAAAAAAAAAAATTAAGAGGAAGCAGGACTGCCGGTTGCCGCAATCACTCGGATCATCAGGTCTCTATTTATTTCGAACAAATAAGAGGTGGTCAAAAATAAGATGGGCAGATGAGCCAAGAGTTGAGCACCCATATTGGTTCACATTTGATGCTCATATGGACCTGGGAGATACTTTTGCAAAGCCTGGGGGCAGCTATGTTGATATCCGGCTCCAAAAAAAAGTACATACAATTTTTTTTCTGACGGTCGGCCAGACCCCCCCCCCCCCTCTACCCGATATGGCAATCTCTTATCTTTGGTCCCCCTTGTAATCGACCGTAAAACGGTCTCCACCGCCGATGTTCCCGCCGCGGTGAAGAAGATTGCCGGCGGCGCACCGATAAAGATCGTCTACGACGCAATTAGTGAAGAGGATACCAAGGAAGCTTGCTTCGAGATTGTCGCCGAGGGTGGAATTGTCGTTACCGTACTGCCCGGCGAGGATAAGAATGTGGATGGAAAAAGATCCATCAGTATTTTCGGGTCTACGCACCTCCACCGCGAATTTGGTGTTCTTCTGTGGAAAACGCTACCGAAACAGGTTGCAGACGGGTCATCGTGGTCAGTTTTCTGATTTTCCACTTATCCTCGGCCCTTCTGATCCAGTGTTGTCAGCCCAACCGCGTGGAGAAGATCCCAAATGGTCTCGCCGGTATCGTCGACGGTTTGAAGAAGATGGAGAACAACCTCGTCAGTGGGGTCAAGTTGATGATTTTCCCTCAGGAAACCGTTTGAGGGGAGGGTCGTGCATTCTTAGCATCAGTAAAAATCTATGCGGGCATTGAATCCAAGCATCTTGACAACTATAAAAGTGGGGGGGTTGGATTCGTCAGAAAGCAGACTGAGTTCTTACCTGCTTCATCTCCCCCGAAGCCCCGGGATCGCCCTTGTGTACATGAAATTTACCTTCTCTCGTTCCAGAACACTCACAATCATCAAGATTTCTTCCGTTCTTACGTTCCGTTCTGGATCGAGACGCGAAGCGAAGCGATCGCTTCCTTCGCAGTGGGGCAATTTCATTGCCACATTAGCTTCTCATCGTATTTGCCTCCTCGTCACCTTTGTTCTGACATCGTCGTCGCCTCCCGTCTCGTTTCTTCTACGTAGCCCCGCACGATGTCGACCCGTACTACCTTGTTACCTGAAGCATTGCGAATGTATCCGAAGCGGTCCCATCCTAGAACTTACAGCTACCAAGCGGCTGTCGAGACGACACCGTGCACCAAAAAAAGCGATGACGCTCCCGCGCATTCGACTCTTGTTGAAAAACAAATTTGATACATAGAGGGCGATCAGAAAAGGTCACCAAGATTAAAAGGGCACGTACGATGCTCGCGATGTGGGATCACAGCGTGGGTAGGGAATCTCAAGCCGCACACGTAATGAGACGAGGATTTTCGGCTACGCAGAACATGCAGACGATTGGGGAACGGGCTGCGCGGACCATCGGGGCTGATGATCGGAGACGCTTGACTTCACGGATAGCCGACGCGCCGCAGCAGCTCGAGGGGCGACAGAAGGGGCAGCTCGTTGGGGCGCGGAGAGGGGTCGAAGGGGCCGAGGCCGAGGTCAATGGGCGCTGGCGGGGTATTTGTTATGATCCCGATGGAGTCGGAGTCAGATATGTCCGAGTCGTTCAGACTGAAGAGGGAGGAGAGGGCCGGTAGCGGGAGGCCACCGTACATTCCTTGAAAGCAGTGCCATGGGCCAGACGGCAATGTATTTATATAGATGGAAATGGTGTGGTTGAAATACGTACTGCCGTTGAAGCAAAATTAACCGCGCGCTGCTCCAAATTAGACTTTGTCTGGATTTTCAATGCTTTTTTTGTCTGGTCTTGAATCGACGTCACCTGGAATCGATTCGCGCGCAGAACAACGTCTGGGGGCCGAGGAACCGACATTGCGTGCGAGATCTGGCGATTAGCCATGGAAATAAAGGAGTAGCCGGAGCCGAACTGCGAGAAGGAGGAATTGAGGGAATCGGAGGATGCGCAAATCAGCAATAATCGCTGAGATCGAAGCAGACGGACCAGCCGCCATAACAAGAGACATCAAAGACATTCTGTAGAGGAAGTTGTGAGGGTGAGGGAAAAGAAAAGGAAATGGCGTGATTTTTGAATCTTGCCCCTCATTTATGTTTCCCCCGGAGTGTCGCGGAAACAAACCGTCCGTACCTGTTCACATCCACGCAAAAATTTCAGTTGATACGTCGCAGGTACCCAGAAGGAGCGAGTCCACCAGCAAAAGAATAAGTACCAGCAGTTCCTGGCCCCGCAAAAGAGATACCTCCAGTGAAATGGCTAGTTGCAGTCTTGGAAAGGCAGATATAGGCCAGATATTATAATCTTTCGGTATCCATGTGTATTCTTGGCTTGACGAGTCAACTGCGGGGGGCGTCGGCCGTGGTGGTCTGTGACAAGGTCTGTGAGCACGTCGGCATCCCGGCAAACAAGAACCAAAAACGATCGGTGATGGGATCACACCGCCACCACTCTCTTCCTTCCAACCTCATCTGCTTCTCCCCCAGCTCCGGACGCTCCAACTCCTGAAACCAGCTCTAATTTTCTTGTAGATTCAGAACCGCGGCTGTTTTCAGAACGAGTTCGTCGGCGTGGCGCTCCCGCTTCGGCGAAACCATCCGACAACGACTGGCCGGGTGTGCGCCTGGTTCGGCGCTGGGCGACGCTGGACGGAGGGCTCAGTGCGACGCTAGGCTTCACCACCACCCCCAGAAACAGCGCCAGCATCAACATCATCAACAACTCACCATCCACGCCGTTCCCATCCCCCGCATCCCAGACGTTCGCCCCGCCGGAGAGCCCCTCGCCCTCGCCCTCGCCTCGTGAACGGATTGCAATCGGGAGCGGGACTGGGACTGGGATTACGCCTGCGCCAGCTACGCCGATCTTGACCAACACGCCGTTGACGAGGAGAATGAATATTAATGGGGAAAACGAAGAGTCGGGACGTACATGTATTCGAATGAGTGAGTACTTCTCCTGCATTTATTCATGCGGTAGTACCCTTCCTCGTGCTGGAGAGTCGAGCTGCACAGGCCGCGGTGCGAGCTGGAATGGAAATCCCGGAGGCGGCTTCTCTTGCGCTGTCCCTCTGATAGTTTCGTCGTGGTGCGGGGGGGCTCAATAAATCCCGTGCGCGGAAGTTGAGCGCGAGTGGAAGCGCGGGGTGCGTATTGCCCGTGTCGCGCCCGATGCTTGCCCGATCGCGGCAAACGCAGCCGCCGCGCGGCGTGCTGCGCAGGGCGGCGATGCGGCGGAGTCGTCGACGGGCAGGGCGGTACGGCACTGGGGATGGACGTGGGATGGGAGGGGGGAGGGTATGCGGCGATGGGGCGATAGGAGACGCCGCAGAGGGTGGTGCATGTCGCGTTCGCGGTGCGGCGGAGTCCAGGCTGAGGTTTGGAGCGGAGGCCCGCGTCGGTGCAGAGGATGGGTGCGGCGCGCGGGGAGGTGATGAAGGCGGCGGGGGCAAGCGAATGCACGTTGAAATTGCTGCACGCGCCGGCGATGCTGGGTGTCGTACTCCCGGTGCTAGACAGGAGCCGGCCTCGAGTAAAGTAGTGGGGTGCTGGACAAGGAGGCGGCAGGCGGGGAGGTGGTAGCGCGCGCTGCGCACGCAGGAGGTGGTGAAGGTGGTGGCAGGGAGTAAGGCAGGCGCAGGCGTCAGGCGGTGACGCGCTTGCAGATGGTCGTCGCCGCAATATGCACGCTCGCTCAACATCAAAGGAATGTCAGCTTGCCTGCGGGAGTCGAGGATGTGTCTTGCCATCGATGGTGCGTGAGACGATGATTGGACGTCCTCTGATTCAGTGGATGAGTCGACGAAGAGATGTTCGCTTGGAACTAAGGCAGCCCGATATCATAGCAGCCCGCTGAAGTGATTGGACATAGTGATGTCTATGGCTTGGCTTAAAGCCAAGAAGCCAAGAAGCCAAAGCCATGGCTTTGCAAAGCCAAGCCAAGCCAAACTGGTGGCTTGGGGTTGGCTTTGGCTTTGGCTTGCGGTCCGGGAAGCCAAAGCCAGGCCAGAAAGCCATGGCTTTGACTTTGTGGTACAATTGGGATAAGGAGCAATGTTTTGATGTTCCGGCAAGCATTCATGTGGGTTTTGAGCAGACTGGGAATGCAGGAAAGCTCACACATATTCAACTGGTAGATTGAGGACTTATTGAACAGTTCCATATCGGGTTGAATTGATAGTTCCCGGGCATCAGGACAGCCTGATTGTGCGTGTTCACGATTTTATATCTATCTTCAGCCTCTCAATGAATATAAAGATGCTTGAGTTGTTTTACAGGTGAGTAGGACCAGTTTTCTGACCTTTTCCAACCTCCAAAACCGTGGGAATCTTTTGATCTACAGCCACGGCTTAAGCCAAAGCCAAGCCAAGCCAAGCCACGTCCCATGGCTTTGGCTTTGGCTTCAGGTTTCTCAAGCCAAAGCCAGATGAAGCCAAGCCAAAGCCAGGGTTTGAAAGCCAAGCCAAGCCAAAGACATCACTAATTGGACAGAGGCTTTGGTGATGCGATTGGCTGACATCTCAAATCTGCTGCGGATCAATTTCTTTTAATCTGTAGTATTCCGTTCCTTACCGTCGTTTTTACCTCCCGCACGGTCAAAGCGTGGGTTTGGGGGCGCGAATTTAAGAGTAACCTGTCAGGATCGATTGAGATGGCTGTCAGCACCACAGAGTGACGTGAGACTTGGAACTAAGCGTCGACCATGTTGCTTTCTAGCGCTGTGTAAGAAAGTCAATGTTAAATAACACCCCCTTTCTAACTTTCCTATTATCATGTTAATTGCATTTCTCACAATTGGGCTCCTCAGAGGCATGTAATTTAGATGTGAGGAAGGCGGGTCCATCAAAGCTCCAAGTCCACCTTGACAGCTTTTTGGTGGATTCTGAAAGGCTCTAAGGGGTGCATGAATACTAGTCACACACCAAGATCTGAGGTTAGTCAACCTCCTCGCAACTTTCGGATCACTTTTGCCCCGAAACCGACGAAAAAGCGGCGGGAAAAAAATGCGCTGGCCGCACTTACGTCATGTTAGAAACCTCTAATCGACCTGAGTAGACTACGAAAGCTCGGATTTCTCCGAGATAGCAGGTTGCTCCGTTGAACAAGCTTGCCAATATTCCAGAACCTGTCATTCTTTTTGCAGAACTCATCTAGCCGAAAGGGGACTCCCAAAAGGGAGCCCGAATGAATTAAGCCGACGAGTAAGTAATGTACGGAGGTGGGAAAGGAGGGCGGACTGGGAGAGACGAGGGAAAGGAATTGAAGCGAGGAATCAAGGAAACCGGGAGCCTAGTACAGAAGTAAAGAAAGGGTAAGGGAAGTACTACGATTAGAGCGGGTAAAACATGACGCGTAAAGCTCAGTTTCCTATCTTAGATTCGAATGAGAAAGTAATCTTCGAACATAGTGACACGTAGAGTACGGTAGGCGGGATGGCCGAGGTTGATTTTTGAAATTACAACATTCCGGTCTTCTTCTTGACGGCCACGTCGGGTGATAATAAGAGCTTTCGCGGAAGTGGCATGCAATATCAGTACGGAATCGATCAGTACAAATGGTCTATCAAATTACAGCGATGAGGCCGTACTAGTCGGTTGCGCAACACGTTCGGTAATAATAAGAGCCCTTGATGGGGAATATCAACATAGGACTCGACATGAATTGTAAGTGAGTGGATTTATTATTTACGCGTGTTCAGGGCCCCGGCACGATGTATCTTCACAAACCAACAGCCGTTTGATATGTATGCACTATCTATGTATCCATTTGAAGCGAGGAAGCGGGATATCGTCAACCGCGGATACAAAGATACGAAACATCCCCGGACGCACTCTGAGTTCTCCCACACACCAATTCAGAGGCGGGATGTCGTCAACCATAGACATAGATATATGAAATCGACGGAGACTATCAGGCCCCGAACATACTACGCGTAATGGACTGCTATGGCCTCATCACTGCAGTTTAATAGACCGTCTGTACCGATCGATTCCGCGTCGATATTGCATGCCATTTTCCACGAAAGATCTTATTATTACCTGACGTGGCCGTCGAGAAGACTATATCACCGGGGACCCCTCACAACACCTCACTTTTCCTGCTCTGTGATCCTTTTCTCACTAGGTTTGGACTCGGAACCAGGGAGGTTTTTCCGTGACACGATACTTACGATATGCTCGCCGACTTTCTGCTCATCATCTTCATTTGGGTCCATCGAGGCACTTGTACCATTGTTACATAAATTGTTAAATATCATAATATCAGAAATCAACATCGCTACCGTACGTAGAGACTAGTGGAGGAGCAAGGCCTCGAGTCGTGAGCACTAGGTGATTCAGAGTATAACTAGACGAGTCTCAGTTATTGCTTCTGCAAGTACATTCTCGATTGAACATACCGGAGTGAATTACAGCAAGCGAGCGGCGCAACGGCTGGCAATCACCGGGAAGCTTGATTAAACGACAAAATCTGGTTCAGAATGGGTCTCGAGTCAGATTTTGAATGCACGGCGACCACTCTCCGAGTGAGACTTACTCTGGATGGGAGTTTAGGAAGCGGGAGGTCAGGACTCCTTCCTCGCTTCCGCCATCCAAAGTATCAGGGCGATACAAGCTGTAAAGCTGTATAATACGGCAGTACGAATACTGCATTAATGCTGTATACTTTGGACAGGATTACGACAGACATTCAACAGCACGGGATTCAGTCCGCGAACGCTGGAGGTTACGGCATTCCCCGAAAGCTCAGATTTTTTTAGTTTTAATTCGGAGAATGCTGGGCCGTTTGCGCGAGCAGGCACCGACATGCACGATCGATTAGACTCGTGTAAACATTATTTTTAAACCCCATGTAATTTACATACCCTTGGTATCTAACATCGAGTTCAGATCCATCTCACATTTCTCACACCGACAAATTAGTTGCAATACACAGCGCTGTTGCTTTCCACCTTGCATTCCACAACGTCCATGTCTGACCACTCAAAGCAGTCAAAGGCCAACTGGAGCCACAAGTCCAACGACGGAATCCGCAAATTCAGGCAGAAACTCAGTCCGGCGCCTTCTCCGCAGCCGTCTCGAAGCACAACACCAGTGCCATCTAACAGGCAAGGACTGGTACCCGGTGAACCTGCGAGTGAGTCTTCTCATTCACGTTCCAGCTACTCCTGATTTCTTCAATCTAGTCTTGCCAGATAACCGCAAGCACGCACCCAGGCACATCGATAACTGGGAAGATTTGTTGAAAGGAGGTGAGGGTGCCAAGACTGGTGAGTCCTATTATATCACATACTTGCAGCAATTTACAAAAAATCCAGATAAGTTGGATACTGTGCGGTCTATGCCTGGTGAGTCATCTCGAGATATCTAACTTCCACACTAAAAATGTTTCGCTATTCTAGTTGGACCAACGGGTAGCCATTCCACAATAATTCACATGTCTGGTATTTGTCAGATTACATGAATTTAGGTCCATGTCATGGCTCATTGATTGGTCATTAGTTTCTGGTGGGACTGCGGGTCCCGGAGGCCAGGGTGGGCAACATGGTGGTCATGGTGGACTAGGTGAAGGACCTACGATCCCAGTCCACAACAGCAATGTCTATGTCATAAATCCCGATGCAACCAGTATGCTCTTCCATGGCTTGTAAAAAAAATTGAAGCTGATGAACTAATTCAAAGAGTTAAAATACATCAAGGAGAAGCTCGCCAACCATATCACAACACAGCATAAATTTACAGATCAGAGCAAGAGTCTTTGTGCACCTGACACTCGCGTAGACATCCAAACAGACATCATGCAGTGGCTATCACCAGAGCCTTCCAACAGCGAACGTATCTTCTGGATCACAGGCATAGCAGGCAGCGGCAAATCAACACTCTCTGCAACTGTTGTCGAAAATCTTCGAGAGATGCGCACCCCTGTCGCAGCTCAGTTCTTCATCTCTCGTAACATTCCCGAAACAGTCGATCCAAGCAAGATCATTCCCACAATTGCAAAGCAGCTTGCCGAATTTTCTCCAGCTGCCGCTGGCATTATTCATGATGTGTTGGAGCATGGCTTCCCTCCTAGGGAAAAGCATGTAGAGGAACTTTTATTAGCTCCAATCCGAGAACTCTCCAAATCTCACAATGCAGTCGTCATCCTCATTGATGCATTGGATGAGCTCGAGAATGCGGCTTACAGTGTCAAGAAGATCCTGGAATCAATTGCGCCAAGGGGCTGTGACCTTCCTAATAATGTCCGATTCCTCATTACTTCTCGACCAGAGCATTGGGCCGACATCTCCAGGTCTCAAACTCTCGAGCTTGTGGTGTTCACACAGCGTGCCCTCGAGACAGACTCATCTGTATCTGAAGTTCACAACTTCATCGTTGCGCGGATGAAGCAAATTACACGCTGGAATGATTGGCCAAGTGACAACGAATTGCAGAAGTTATCGGACAAAGCCAATGGCCTTTTTCACTATGCCGCAACCACTCTTCATTGGATCGAGGAGCAGATTCGCAGTAGGGGGATGGCCGCTCGAAAACAGGTCTTTGAAAAATTTGCCCAATTGGGTATTGGTCAGCTCGAGGATCTATACAGGCTTATTTTGACCTCGTTCGAGAACATAGACGATCCAGCACAGGACGCAGACTGGCGTGAAAGTCAACTACATGGATTTCAGCATGTTATTGGAACCGTTCTCGTGCTGGAGAAGCCATTGACCATTTGTCAAATCATTGCTTTATTGGCCGATATCCCAGAGGATGACTTCGATGTTGCCAACTTCCTACAGCAGTTCCGCGGTGTCTTGATTCCAGGCACGATTACATCATTCGAGGAAGCAACACCGCAAATGCACAAGTCTTTCCGTGATTATATCATGGATGTGCATGCACCAGCAGAATTCCGTATCCTCACGGGCCATGCGCACTTCATAACAGCAAGAAGCTGTTTGGAAGTCATTGTCAAGGCAGGGAGCCAGTCTGATGTTGTTATGAAGTATTCCGTTCAACACTGGCATAAACACTTGCAGAAGGCGGTGGAAGGAAGCACCACATGGGAGGATGAGAGGATGTGGAACTTGATTGCACTGATGAAGGAGGAAGCAGTTGTCGACATCTGGAAAGCAGATTCGTGGCAGGTATTCAAGGATGTGTCTGCTGCGGGGTGGGGGCTATTGAAGGTGAGAACAAAATATGGAAGAGGGAGCCAAGTGAATAATGATCTTCCAGCAAGGTACTGATAAACACAGGATGAAGGGAATTTCAAGCATAGTAATGAAAGCAAAAGTGCGTGGCAGGCAACATTGAATGGCACAAGTACACTGATTGGAGGCAATTCCGCTGGTCCATAGGAAGTGCATGCTTTTCCTCTGTCTCCGGTTGTTGTCTTGCTTACTTTCCCTCGCCTTCTCATCTCTAGGAAGTGCGTGCTTTTCTTCTGTTGCCAGTCCTTGCCTCACCCCCACATTCCCTCACCTTCTCATCTCTAGTCGGTGCTTGCCTCCCCTCTGTCACTGGTCCTTGCCTTGCTCACTTTCCCTCACCTTCTTGTCTCTAGTTTGTGCATGCTTTTCCTCTGTTGCCGGTCCTTGCCTTGCTCACTTTCCCCCACGTTCTTGTCTCTAGTTGGTGTGTGCTTTGCCCTGTCACCACTCCTTGCCTCGCTCACTTTCCCTCATGTTCTTGTCTCTAGTGGGTACATGCTTTCCTCTGTCACTGATCCTCGCCTCGCTCACTTTCCCTTGCCTTCTTGTCTCTAGTTGGTGCGTGCTTTTCCTCTGTCACCGGTCCTTGCCTCGCTCACTTCCCCTTGCCTTCTTGTCTCTAGTCGGTGTGTGATTTTCCTCTGTTGGGCATTCTTTCTTCACTCACTTTCCCTCGCCTTCTCACCTCTAGGATGTGCATGCCTTCCCTCTGTCGCTGGTCCTTGCCTCACTCACTTTCCCTCACCTTCTTGTCTCTAGTGGGTGTGTCTTTTTCCTCTGTTGCCTGTTCTTGCCTTGCTCACTTTCCCTCACCTTCTCATCTCTAGTTGGTGTGTGCTTTTACCTGTCACCGGTCCTTGCCTTGCTCACTTTCCCTCGCCTTCTTGTCTTTAGGAAGTGTGTGCCTTCCCTTTGTCACTGATCCTTGCCTCGCTCACCTTCCCTTGACTTCTTGTCTCTAGTTTGTGTGTGCTTTTCCTCTGTTGCTGGTCCTTACCTTGCTCACTTTCCCTTACCTTCTCATCTCTAGTTGGTGTGTGCTATTCCCTGTCACCTGTCCTTGCCTTGCTCACTTTCCCTTGCCTTCAGGAAGTGTGTGCCTTACCTCTGTCACCGGTCCTTGCCTCGCTTACTTTCCCTTGCCTTCTTGCCTCTAGTTAGTGCGTGCTTTTCCTCTGTCGCCGGTCCTTGCCTCACTCACTTTCCCTTGCATTTTTGTCTCTAGAGAGTGTGTGCTTTTCCTCTGTTGCGAGTCCTTGCCTCACTCACTTTCCCTCACCTTCTCATGTATAGAAAGTGCATGCTTTTCCTGTCACCAGCCCTTGCCTCACTCACTTTCCCTCACCTTCTTGTCTCTAGTCGGTGCGTGCTTTTCCTCTGTTGCTGGTCCTTGTTCTGCTCACTTTCCCTTTCCTTCTCATCCATAGGCTGTGCGTGATCCCCCCTCCCTCCTCAACCTCAGTTTGACTTGCTTTTGTCTTCCATCGTTATCCAGATTGTAAGGCCTCCCATTCTCTCATCAGCATTGACTTCTTAACGTTGCAGCCCTATCAAAACATTTGGGATCATGGCCTTCTTCAGACGTGGGACTCCAAAAAATCCCCTCTTCCAGCATCAGCCAATTAACAATTTGATTGCGACTTGTTTGGCCTTGTGAGCTTGTCGCCAAGCCCACAAGGTCCAAGGGCCAAAAATTACCCCTCCGAAAATGCAGAACAAGACGAGATGAGGTCTCAAATACCTGGAGGATGTATGTAGAATGCCCTAAGCAAATTTTCAGAACTGTCCTATACCAAAACATGAAAATCAAATCAAATTTATGCCACCAAAAGGAGTCGAACCGTCGACCTTGTCAGAAAAAAAGATAGCCTTGTGACCTTGCCAACTTGCGACCTTTTTGGCCCTTTTTTGGCCTTTTTTGACCTTGTACAAGCTCACAAGCTAATTGTCAAAAGTCTGATGAGTGGTGTCATCTAATCCAGTGTCACGAGACAAGATTTCGGAGGTGTAATTTGACCTGGAGGGCATCATGTAGAGTAATAAAAACAAACTGTGGTTGAATTGTTCACCATTTCAGCCTAGATTATGAGAACTTATGTAATAAGTGATCGTCCTTTTCTAAGACGACTAGGTAGGATTTCTCGAGGGCCTCGAATTTGGTCACAATCTTATGGGTGTATTGAAGACAGTGGTGGTGCTCAATTTCACTAGTTTGTATCACCAAAGCCATTAGATTTGATTTGATACTCTAGCCATGTTGCAGTAAATGTTCACCCCCCGCGTACATCATGTTGAACGTGGGCCGGTTTCTCGACCACGAATGGATCGACATTCCCACCCTCTGAATATTTCTTAGCAGCAGCACCCAGAGGCATGCTCTGATGCGTCCTTGACACATTCTACGTGTCTTTTACTGCAGGTTGAGGCCCTTGAGAAGTTCGTATCATCTGCTGATTCAAGGGGCAGCCACCGGAAGAACCCGGGACACAGGGTCATAGGGTAGGGTGGGTCTGGGACCCCTTATTTCACTTTTTGGAATTTGTTCGGAAGGCTCTGAAAATGTGATTAGAAGGGTTGAAAAAAATCCGATTTTTTTCAAGTACATTTGGGGGTGGAATTTGGGTTGAATGATGAGCAATATTCATGGGGCGGCACGGAAATCCACCCGGAGCACCACAGATTCGTACAAAAGGGCCTACCTAAACCGCTGATTTCAGTGCAAAAATCACCATTTCGGCAACTTTTCTGGAACAAATTACCCGATTTGGGTGTGGTTGTGCTTGGCAAATAGGGTAGGATGGGCCTGAGGCCTCTTACTGCACTTTTCCGACCCTGTGTGGCAAATTTTAAGGATGGGTGCCTCTTGTGCTGATTTGCTTTGGTTTTATGTAATGATCAATTAACCTACAGCGCCTACGTCGTCGATCAAAACACTTCAGATGAGATTGCGATGGCATTTCGAATGGGTATTCTAACTAATCCCCATAATGAAGTCACCCGTTGTTAAGGCATGTCATGAGTGCGGGTCACCCACGAGTCTAGTGTTACCGGTGTTCGGTTCTGAACCTATGTCGAACCTGAACCGAACCCGAACCAGACCCCATGTTCGGTATGCTGTTCTGCTGAGATGAAACATACAATATACAGCATTCAAAGGCTTGCCGGGCCACAGAATTGGCTCCTGGTACATGGGAATCTTTTTCAGGTTCAAAAAGGTTCAAACCTGTCCTGAACCCCAGACCAAACCGGACCTGAGGTCAGGTTCGGGGTTCGGAAATTTTGGAAAAGAACTGGACCGAACCGGACATCGGCAACACTACGCGAGTCATGGCGGGTTGACCCATGGGAAAACTCGTGGGAAACCCATCCCGTGGGTTCGGGCACAGGTAGTCGAGGATCTGGGTAGCAATTCTGAAAAAAAAGAACATAGTCACAATTTTTAAAAGTGCTTTGAATCATGTACTTTCCATTGAGAAATAGCAAAAGAAGAAAAGTATTCATGAGTACCCATGAGTTGATCCATGGGAAACCCACGACCTGCAAGTCAAGTACTTGTGACCACGGGTAGGCCACGGATCCAGGATCGAGGTAGGGCTCTGGATGACACAGGTACCGTGGCCACGGATCCGGGTCACTCGCAAGTTAACTCATGACATGCCTTACACGTTGTACGGCACACAACTCCCAGCGCCAGTCGAAGATTGTGCAGAAAACCTGGGAATCTCAGGAAGCGCCCTGCCTTGAACCCAGTCCATTCCCTTAGTCATACCACTGAACTAAGTTTCTTGTAATTTACATAGACAGTGGGATGTTTGCTGAGAGAGATTGATTGTTCCCCACCATCGCTCATTCTCCGCTCGCCATACACTGCTGCTGTCCCACGATGATCTCCCCTCACCTGGCTGCGAACCGACTTTTTGAGCCTCAACGCAACCAGATTCCGACTCCGCCAGATCGATTCCCCAAGATGCGACGCATGCGGGGCATCTGCAGAGACCCGTACTCATTATCTCCTTCACTGTCCCCCAAGGGAGCGCTTCCATCCCACGCTTCAGTCCGCATCTTATGCTGCTGGCATCTTGGGTGCAGTCGATGTTCCGTCTCTCCTCAACAGCCCAAAGCTCGTGAAGGCCCTCATCAAGTTTATTGATTCTAGGGATCAATTTACCCCCTCTTAGTTGGCCTCTCTCCTCTCTTCTCAATTTTCATCTTATCTTCGGCTACTGGACATATTCTCTTTAATCTCTAGAAATTCCCGTACCAGATCGCATCACAATCCCTTTCCTTCCTTTATAGATTCCTCACCCTCAAGCATTTCCCAGTACACACTCTACTTTTATTTTCTCTTTACTTATACATGATTCCCTCTCCTAATCCTATAGTTACCATACATACACATCAGACTTTTAACAAATAACTTGTGAGCTTGTACAAGGCCAAACAAGGCCAAAAAAGGGCTAAAAAGAATGCAAGCTGACAAGGCTGCCCCTAAACTCCATCACGGCTCAGTCTGATTCGGGCCCGAGTCAACCCCAAAAAACAATGTTCCGCGCAAAGATCACAAGTCCAAGTTGTGTGTTCTGGAAGACATTGAGGGCTGGGAACAAGTTGCGTCGCTTTGCCAAATTGAGACAGGTCATGTATAAATTACCTCGCCCGCTAAAGTGACGCCTATTTTTTCTCGCTGACCCAAGGTGCGTATTTTTAACCATGTTTTTAGCATAATTATTATACACTATGTGGCCCATACAATTACTCGAAACAAACCTCCGAAATGTGCCACCTCTGCAGACGGATGCGTCACAGAACCGAGCCCATGTGCTGCATTTCGGCAAATGTGCCACCTCGGCGAATAAATGTCAGGTCCGTATCTCATCTATCCGGCAGCCAAATCTACGATGACGACGGGACACCATGCAGACTGGGGAGAGCATTCCTGACCTGGAGCTTCTGCAGGTATGTCTTTCAGCTCTATGTCCTGATTATCCGACCCTTCATCGGTCTATTGAAGCAGTATAGAAATCTGGGAGCAGCGGGGAGTTTTGGCTGAAGACGGGTGGCACTGCCATGCGCACCACCGTGCATGTACTAGTACGCGAGCGACGCCACAACGGCGGACACGACCCCATCACCAAGTATTTAAGTATTAGGAAAATGACGACAAGCACGTGAGTACCTCTAATGTTAGCTATAAAATCCGACTTCTAAGTAGAGGGTTTATCTAAATCCCATACACCTCCAAACTACAGGCCGTTTATATATAAAATCGCTGTATACGCCTGTCAAAACCAGTTTTGCACCATTAAACTTTGGCAGGCCGGATAGCTTGGAGTATTGGTTGTTTGTCGAACGCTCCCGCGAGTGCCATGAATCTGTTGGGTTGAGAGCCATCGCCCTGCACGTTGCCTTTCAACGACCCAAAACACAATTGACTGATTAAGACGCACTATCATGGCATTGGGGAAGCCGGCGTCGAATGGGAGGACGTTCTCCAGAAATTCAATTTGCTCGGGGGACAGGGCGATGTCAAGCGCCTCGACATTAGCCATGAGGTGTTCAACTTTGCGCCCCCCGATGATAGGGAAGCAGTATGGGACTTTTTGCATCACATATGCGATGGCGACTGTGAGCAATAATTAAGCGGTTGAACGCAGAAAGAAAGAAGGGAGTGATGGAGACCTACCAGCAGAGATGTTATTTGCCCCCACCTCGTTCGCAACCTTTTCAAGCGCATGCGACATTTTCTTCTCATTTTCATTACGCTCCCAGTCAGGGCCCATGAGCATACGTCCCTTCTCACCAGTGGCGCGGCGCTGCTCCTCTTCTGCATCTGTGCGGAGTTTCCCGCGAGCAAGAACGCTCCACGGTGCCAAAGCCAACCCTTCAGTATCATGTTAGATCCAGTGTACCTGGCAATCGACGCGAAAACAGTACCATGTGCGCGCGCCATCGGGATTATCTCGCGCTCAAACGACCGGTCCATGACATTCCACATGCCCTGATAGATGACGAAGGGTGATTTACCATGGTCGCGGGCGTACCGATTCGCTTCCGCGACTACCCATGCTGGCGTGTCCGAGACGCCCTGTATTCAGCATCTCACAATCAGCATTTCATTTATGAGGTTAACGAAATTGACGCACGAGGTATAAAACCTTGCCTTGGACGACGAGGTTGTGAAGTCCGTTCATGACCTCCTCGACACTGGTGTCCCAATCCCACCAGTGCAGGTATAGAATATCGATGTATGTGGTGCGCAGTTTTTTTAGACTGGCTTCGACGCTGAGATGCATCGATTTGATGTTGTTGCCGATGTAGGTCGCTTGCTTTGAGACGTTCGGGTTGCGCGCCTTGAAGCTCATGGTGTACTATACAGAATCATCCTTTCATTGGGTCCGCCGGGCTCCAATAGTACGCTGTACACACCTTGGTTGCTAGCACAACTTGATCCCTTATCTCGCGTTGCTCGGCCCATTCGCCGATAAACATCTCAGATGATTCATCCTGGCTAGAAAACCGATGCATCAGCGATATGACATACTGAGACTTGAAACCTAGGATTATCGCACTAGGCATTGGCAGTATCAATGAAGTTGCCGCCATTGTCGAAATACGCGTCAAGGAGCTTGAAGCTGGACTCCTTGTCCATCTTTCCCATACCGAATGGACCCCATTTGTCGCCAATGCTCATGGCTCCGAGCTGCAGGGGTGATACATGGATTCCCGCAAGCGGCGACAGAGTCCGGTAGACGCCAAGTTTTGTCGGTGGGGGTGGGGGAGGTGCCCAGAAAGACATTGTTTGTGAGCGGAGGGCGGGTAGAGCTCTGAATCGATGCTACGGAGGGATCATGTTTTATAGAGGGCCTGGACACTCAATTGAATACCGCGAACGTAAATCGGCGCCTTATTGGCGTCATATGTCGCAAAAGTAGATTTTGAATTATAAGCTGTTGTACTGTACTGTTTCAACCAAGTGTTCACCATGTGACATGTCACCTCAAGTGTTCAAATTGCTTTTTTGGGCGATTTTCCGGGACCAAATTGCCCTATTTTGCATGAAAACCTCGATCCAAAAGGCCAAAAAGCTGTGACATTTTTGCCAAGTGTTCAAATCAGCGGCCAATGTGACTGGTGGAACACTTGGTTGAAATAGTACAGTAAGACAAGATAAGGCCTTTCTGAGTCTTATAGGGAAAACACACCTTATACAAGTACTTATAACCCCTTATCAGGCCCTATCTTCACTTATAATTCAATCCGCCTCTCTCAGATTGTATGCTAAATCCAGTATTGGTGATGTACGTTCAATTGGAGTCGAACCTGCTGTATAAGGGTCGGAATGGCCTTTGCTGGAAGTACAACTGATGTGCATGCACTGCACACTTTAACAGCTCAGTTCCACAGCATTCTTCTCTACAGCTCATTGTTTTAGTATTCTTTCCATAGCTTTTTGCAGCTCTATACGGTAGGCGGGATGGCCGAGGTTGATGTTTGGCATTACAACATTCCGGTCTTCTTCTTGACGGCCACGTCGGGTGATAATAAGAGCTTTCGCCGGAAGTGGCATGCAATATCAATGCGGAATCGATCGATACAGATGGTCTATCGAATTGCAGCAATGAGGCCGTAGTAGTCGGTTGCGCAACACATTCGGTGATAATAAGAGCCCTTGATGGGGAATATCAACACAGGACTCGACATGAATTGTAATTGAGGGGCCCCGGCACGATAGTCGTATCTTCACAAACCAAGATATGTATGCACTATCTATGTATGCATTTGAAGCGAGGAGGCGGGATATGATCAACCGCGGATACAAACAAAAGAAATATCCCCGGATGCACTCTGAGTTCTCCCGCACACCAATTCAGAGGCGGGATGCCGTCAGCCATATACATAAATATATGAAATCGACGGAGACTATCAGGCCCCGAATATACTAGGTGCAATGGACTGCTATGGCCTCATCACTGCAGTTTAATAGACCGTCTGTACCGATCGATTCCGCGTCGATATTGCATGCCATTTTCCACGAAAGATCTTATTATTACCTGACGTGGCCGTCGAGAAGACTATATCACCGGGGACCCCTCACAACACCTCACTTTTCCTGCTCTGTGATCCTTTTCTCACTAGGTTTGGACTCGGAACCAGGGAGGTTTTTCCGTGACACGATACTTACGATATGCTCGCCGACTTTCTGCTCATCATCTTCATTTGGGTCCATCGAGGTACTTGTACCTAAGTACTTACAAGATCTGCCTCCGCTCCTCTTCGGCACAGAAACTCGGATGGAAAGTACGAAATCGATAGGTTTTAATCCGAAATGTAGTATAAAGATGAAGCAATGTATCGGGAACAAAAGTTGAAGGATTGAATCCGAATCGGGTGAGAAAGCTAGTGCAAATGTTTGCACAACAATTTCAGCGCACGGAAAATTGCACCACAGTTGAATATTGCTTGAATCGGCGCGTTGCACCCGCTTTTAGCTATCGGCCTACTTGCGGTGCAGCTCGCACTTGACCCGATGAACCGTTGACTTCGGCCGGAGTTAGACGCACAAAGGCAGGTACAGGAAATCTGGTCGGCCGAACCTTGATATAGCTTGAAATTGGAATGAAAAATGTAGAGTCTTTAATGAGATGAATTTTGCATAAGTATCCCTGGAGATTTGTTAACTCTGTACATGTGGCTACCCGGAAGTGAAAACCTAGTCATTGAGTAAAACGAATGGAGGCCTGGCATAGTGACTATGGAACGGGGGAAGAGGGGGGGAGCTTGCATAGACTGATGTGATACACTGCAGTGGCGTACGTGGCTGCAGCATAGCAAATGTGTACTCCTGCGGTGAGTCGAGACAGATCAATAATTGGAGACGTGCCGCAGCTTTAAATACAGGCTGTTCAACAGGTGTTGAACTGCGCACAAAGCTTGTTCACCGAAAGTCCCTACATTTGTGTTAATTAAGACCTAAATTGGATAGAGTAAAAGGAAGATCAGCTTGAGAACGCATTACAACATCTGGGGTTGAGGTCCACAGCTCGCAGAAGCAGAGGAAAACACAGCATCCGCTCCCCAGTGAGTTTTCCTAGCCTAAGCTCGGTGCCATTATGATACTCAAAAGGGGAATTGCTTTGAATGAATTTGGCGGCGGCTGTGTGTCTTGATGAACAGGGTGGCTCAGTCTTTAGGTCAGTTTACCTCTGAGGCGGAGGACGAGAGAAGAGCGGCGAGAAAGGGGATATCCCAAATGGAGATTGAACCAAACAAAAGTCGTAGATTTCGTTGCAGCTCTTTGCGGAACTTAGGGCACGTGTTTTTTTTTCTGTTTTCAGTTATTTTGGGCAGAACAGCAATTACGGGCTCAATTCCTGTCTGTTTAACTTGTGAGTATGCTCAATCTTCTCAGACTCCCGACGCGCAGTTTTCTGTGTCCTCATATCTTTTAATTTGATCTAGGATCCAATTTTCATACATTTTGACACATTTCCGAGCAGGACAGCTGGGGCATCATTACCTCTTTCCCAGGTGCCCTAAATTTTTGTTGTGGTGGACTTCTATGTATTATCTAGTTCCTGGAATACCGCAATAGTGAATGTAATGTCTAGTTTCAATCTATGAATCAGGAAATATTAGGCTAATTTGCCCTCTCAGTCAGCCTCCTGTTGAGTATCGGAACCTGGGACCATATTCACTATCGCAGTATTTCAGGAACTAGATTATGCATAGAAGTACATCATATAAAAAATTTAGGGCAATCGGGGGTGAACTGCTGATGCCTCAGCTGTCCTGCCCGAAAATGTCCCAAAATATGCTTACCTGAGACCCCCACACCGAGTAAAAAATGTGAGGACACAGAAAACTGCATATCGCGAATGTGAATTGATTGCACCTACTCTGAAGGTAAACGGACCAGGACTGAGGGTGCTATGAGTGTTCTCGTCAAAATCATCAAAAACAGAAAAAAAAATCGTCTGCGCGCTAAGTTCCGCAAAGAGCTGTAAGAGAACAAGTAATAATTTACATATGTAGATGGGTATCACATTGTTAAATTGTCAAATATCATCATATCAAAAATCAACATCGGCCATCCCGCCTACCATACCTTGCAGCCCCTTTCGAGTATGTTTTCTGTACATGTTCGAATGGATTCCCCGCACATTTGCAATGGGTCCACTGCTTATCTGGAATTTCATCCTCGAAATCCAACAGCCTTGTCTTGGCTAGTCTGTAGTTACAGCCCTTTGCGGAACATAGGGCGCGGCCATTTTTTTTTTTCCTTTTTGAGACATTTTCGATATTTTGGACCATTTCCCTCACTGCAGACTCAATTCACAATGTATCGCTCTGAAAACTATATGAGCGGAATCGCAATGGAATTCCGCGTTTCCTCTCGTGCTTCGTTTATTTTTATTCAACCTGTAAAATATGTAGTATAAAATTATGACTCATTCAAGCAGATCTCCTCCCACAAGGGGAGATGTGGATACGGTGCTCCAGGCTGTGATTACAGCAGACATAGGCACATTTCAGAGGTCGCCTCGTCGCTTTATTTGGTTTTTTGTGCCTCTGCTGCCCAAACGATGCAATTGAATGTGAAGATATTAGTGTCTACTTAAGTACGATGTTTCTGCATGCTATATTGACAGGGTACTCAGAGGTTTGTTCTGGGCCCCCTATGAGGTCTTTAGAACAAACCCCACGACTCAGATTCTGAGTACAGTCCCTCACTATGGAACGCGACGCGCACCATTTTGCGATCTGTAACAGTCACGTGGTGCAGTTATCCGTAACTGATGTCACATTGAGGCGCGTCGCGTTCCATAGTGAGGGACTGTACTCAGAATCTGAGTGGTGGGGTTTGTTCTAAAGACCTCATAGGGGGCCCAGAACAAACCTCTGAGTACCCGGTCAATATAGCATGCAGAAACATCGTACTTAAGTAGACACTAATATCTTCACATTCAATTGCATCGTTTGGGCAGCAGAGGCACAAAAAACCAAATACAGCGACGAGGCGACCTCTGAAATGTGCCTATGTCTGCTGTAATCACAGCCTGGAGCACCGTATCCACATCTCCCCTTGTGGGAGGAGATCTGCTTGAATGAGTCATAATTTTATACTACATTTTCTACAGGTTGAATAAAAATAAACGAAGCACGAGAGGAAACGCGGAATTCCATTGTGATTCCGCTCATATAGTTTTCAGAGAAATACATTGGGAATTGAGTCTGCAGTGAGGGAAATGGTCCAAAATATCGAAAATGTCTCAAAAAGGAAAAAAAAAATGGCCGCGCCCTATGTTCCGCAAAGGGCTGTAATAATCCTGTACATATATATGCTTTTCCGTGTTATTTCAGCCTTAAGTTCTGTTCATAAAGTCATATTTTGAGCATCCTGCTGTCATCCTGAAAACCTTTGGATCCTTCTCAAAGAATAACAGTTCATAAGGGCATTCCGACACTTTAATGGGTGCAGAATGGAAACATTGAAGAACCCTAATTTGCAAATTTAGTGGCGGAAAATCTTCATCTGGACCCGGAATCAACTTTTTCCAGGTCCGGGACTTGTTTTCGACCCGGGATTTTTTTTTTTGGGAGACCCTGGTAACATTTCCTTCATCCAGCGGAACATATTTTGTTCCCGGGAAACAGTTGGACTTGTGGCTATGCTAACCCTAACCGGATGGGGCGAATCATCGATTGCTCTTGGCAGGCTCCTGCACAAGCATGTCTGTTTCATGCCATCTCCCTAGGTGTCGGCTTTCAAGGCAGAGTCGCCCGTGCTCTCGTTGCCTAATCAAACTTTGTTCTCAATTTGTTCTTGTAAAATCCCTGCCTGTAGTACTTGCAGCAGACGTGCGCATACGCTGTCGTGCACCCACGCTGCCCACCCGGTAGGACACATCCCTCAAAGCAACATGAGCACCCCGCGCTTGAAAGCCTTCGTGTGCACGATTGCTGCCGAGTTGCCCATCCACCGTGTGGGAAGCAGCTGGCAGCAACTCCTATCAGCTTGTGTGACATCTGCCAAATGGGTAACCCTATGTTAAGGTTAAGGTCAACCACAGAATGTTACGGGCGAGATAAAATGTTTCTCGGCTAGGTAAAAAGTTTCGGGCCAAAAAAGTTTCGGAAATGTATGAGAAGATATCACGGACAAAGTAAATTTGTTCTCAAGGAAGAAAGTATGTTTTCAGGCCTCTGATATTTCCATCCAAAATAAAATGTTATCCCAGGACTAGATATGTGCACCGTGTGCACTCGGTGGTAAATTCAAGGGAACTACTACAATGTACGATTACCAAGAGGATATACCCGATGTTACTCGATTCTGGAAAACACACCAAAATAACACGGAAAAGTGTATATATGTACAGGATTATTAAAGGTGGCAAGTGACCGCCATAACTACTTGGCTACTACCCGTTCCTGGCAATCGAGTTCGGATAAAATCAGTTCTTGGCCTGGCAAAGAAATAAGTTGCATTCTCGGAAAGCCAGATATCAATATTCCTGGCCTGACGAGTAAAATGCGGGAGCATTGTCAAAGCGTTGTGGTGGTTTGTGAGCACGTCGGTATCCTGGCAATCAAGGAATCAAATGTGACACGCAGCGCATGTGACACGTTGTTCCAAACCACCACGAAGCTCACCTCGTCTGCTGCTCCCCCAGCTCCGGACGCTTCAACTCCTGGGACCGGCTTTAATTTTCTCGTAGATTTAAACCTGCAGCCGCTCCTTGCAGAACGACTTTGGCGGCGTGGCGCGCTCAAATTCAGCATTGGAGCACACGCCACTCGCACTTGACTCGCACTCTTCCGGGTCGTTGCAAGGCATTCTGCGATGATGGACCATTGCAATTTCCTCCGACTTTGTCCAGTCTTTCGTGTTTCCCGGGCCGCGGTGCGTATATAGTTTCATTATTCTGTGCCTTGCAGCGTCTTCCGACTTCTGGGATAACGCCCGTGCTGCTTCATTCTGCTTTCCTCCCGGGACAGACCATGTTGATGTCAAGAAAAGAAATCTCGGTGGCATGGACAGGTTACTTAACGGGGACTCGGACTCAAAAGAACAATGGTCGATCAAAGCCACTCGCCTCTTTGACTATTTAAGCAATTACCTAAGGTGGCACACCGCCTCTTCAGTTCTCTTCTTCTCTCTCATCTCCAACTACCCTCCGTGCCTCATGGTTGCGGACTCTCCCCCCTCTCATTTCTCCCCTCCCGAGGCCGGTCCCCCAATCCCAAACCCCCTCTTCGACGTCGACCACGGCTACGACGAAGAGGCCGCCATTCTAGCCGACATGAAAGCCCTCAAATCGCGCGCGGCCGCGCACTGCGCTAATGCGGACAGGAAGCGCGTCTCAACGCAAACCACCAGCTTCCTGCGCGACGTCGTGCAGCACCTCCCTGAAAACCCCATGCAGGTGCCAGCCGCGAGGTGTGTGTGTGCGTGGTATCCACGACGCGCGCGCGACGCGACGCGTCATCATTAATTGCGCCTAACGCGTTTTTCTTTCGCAGGGCCGCGATCATGGAGAGTCTCGGAGGGTGGGATGGATGCTGGACGGACAACATCGAGTGGAAATCCTGCTCTGCGCCGGATAACGCTCTTCCATGCGTGCTTCCGCCACTACCACAGCCACCTTCGGCCCCCGACGCCGCCGGCGGCATGCCACCCACGACGACCGATCCACCTGCGTTCGCAAGCACGACGCCGTCCACCCCGCGCGGCCAGAAACGTGCGCGGGACCCGGAGGACGACGATGACACTTACGACAATGACTCACCGGGCGTGCGCCTGGTTTGGCGCTGTACGATTCCAGACGGGGAGCTCAGCGCTACGCCGAGCAACAACGCCAGCAACAACAACAACTCTCCGTCCACGCCATTCCCATCCCCCGCATTTCAGACGTTCGCCCCGCCGGAGAGCCCCTCGCCCTCGCCGTCGCCTCGTAAACGGATTGCGATCGGGAGCGGGACTGGGACTGGGATTACGCCTGCGCCAGCCACGCCGATCTTGACTAACACGCCGCTGACGAGCCCACCGCGCCCGCGCCCTGGTGTCGGCTTGAATGCGGACAACGGGAGCAATGCCAACGGGAGCCCCGCCACCGCAGCCACAGGCGCAGCGTACCTGAGCTCCACGTTCCGCGCACGGCGCCGCCAGAGCCACGTCCCGCGCATGTCGTCCCCGCTGCGGCGGTTCGCGCCGCTGGGGCTCCAGGCGGAGGATCTGCCGACGTTTTTGGATGGGGTTTAAGGTTTCGGTAGCGGTAAGGTGGGTGGAGCAAGGGTGTGGGGGCGGGTGTTTTCTTTCAGCATTGTTTTAATTATTGAATGTCGTGCACTTGAGTTTAACAGATTGTAGTAAGTAGGTACTGTACGTAGTTCTGTCCTGTTCAATAAACAAACCGTTTTTCCCCCCGACTAAGCGACCAGCCTTAGGCTCGACATAAGCGCCTTTATGGGAGCGTCTCGAAGATCGGAGTCGCACGGTCGCTGGAAAATCATACAGAAATATATGTATGATTCACTTATTGTATCGCACATGCACAGGATGGAAAGTTGGCGTTTCTATTGTGGGCTCGTATGTATCCATAGATGATTTCACCCCGATTACTCGCCTCTATCCGCTCGCTTGGAAAAGATCTCCCCGTAACAGCGGCTCGAATTGGCGATGGAACATCATGGCCTGCGGAATATGTAGTGTCCGCTTCTCTCATTTAATAAATCTCGCCCGAAAAGTCCCTGGTTCGTTGGAGGTTGCCTGGCAAGGGTCTTCAATAGCGTGTTCCGTAAGCGTAGTCGTGTTAAGTACCCTGCTACTGTACAATTGCGTGCGATGATGGCGGGAAAATCTCTGCCATCCATTAGTAGTCTATTGTAAGGTAATAGATACCACTCTGACGCTCCATAGACGACCAGGTCCTTCCATTCATTGACCCAGACTCCGAATTTTGTTCCACGTCGTACAGCACAGGTTAGCACCGCATGCATACGTAAGTCAACGCGGGAGGGCTGACACTCAAGGGCAACAAACACCCTTGAAATTGCTGCATGACGGGGCGTGTCCGTCCCAATCGATCTTGGAAACTTCCACAGCATCAAACAAGGAGTTGACCACTTTGGCGGAGCAAAACTCAACCCGACGCATCACAGATGGGTCACCATTGATGGCGCATCATGATCGAATACTGACGTGACTCGGCGGATGCGGCTGTTGCCGTGACTCGGATTCGGGACCTCGTTCCTCTTGATTTGACCTATCTGTCAGTATCTGCTGTGCTAACTTGGGCTCATGTCTATATTTCTCTCGGAGGCCAGGTCGGGTCTCAATCTAGACGGTCTTACTTTAGGCGATGCTGGAGACTGGAGACTGGAGTCCGCCCCGCTCAAGCCCCGCTTGATTCTCGATCCGTCAATTTGCTGGGCGTCTGCACCTTGTTTGAAGCTGTCCTTTGTTTCCGACTTCTCTTAGCTGCGATCTGTGTTAGGAACATCCGTGAGATATCTCCCACTAGCCAATTCTGACAGTCGTACACACACGGACTGAAGACGCTGATGATGGCGCTCTCACAGCCGGAGACACCAGTTGCTGTCGAATGCATCCATCTCTGTCCGTAGCGATGCCCGGTTGTCCGTCGCTTCTTCACTTCATCGCGAGAAGCTGATAATTGCTACCCGGGGTCTGATCATCTCCGGTCAGTTTCGGTCACCCTCAACAAGTAGAGCCGTCCTCTCGTTTCACCCGCACCGAACATGACCATCAAGCGCTGCTGTGTCCCTCTTAGTCAAACCGCGTCGACGGGCTCCACGCTCGTCCTCCTCGCTCCGCTCCCTCCCCTCCTCCCCTGTAACGTACATCATCGGCGATGGTCCCCTCTATTAATCTCCCGTACGCACAGTGGACATTCTGACCGTAGATTTCGCTGAAGCCCATCCAGCGTAGTAATAAACGGTATATTATTATCGTTCTGTCACGCCATATACGCGGAATTCATACCGCCCACCACTACCATGTGAGTAGCATTTCTTTGCAAGTCGCAGAATTGTCGTTGACTGTACTCTTTCTTCTATACAGGACTGCACCCTGTAGTATTGTATATCCAGGCGATAATTGGTACATCAACCTGACCGCAAAGGATGAAATAATACTCACAGAATCGCCTCACCAGGTTGAGCACCCCTAGCTCAAGGGAGAACACAAATCTTGCAGTGCGGCAGACAACTGCTCCACCCGGTGAGCCGCCACCGTTGCAATCGGATACATCCCCCCGAACGACATTTACGTGCGTGTGCGCTCCCTCATCGAGCTCTCCGTGTCTTGACAGCCATACAGGACCGTAGTGGATAACCCCCTCATAATCGCGAGCATCATCATCGCCGTGATCGCGCTCACGATCCTCGTCGCTCTTTTTTGCCACATACTCCGAAGGCGCCGCATCTGGCGCAACCAACCACCCCCGCCCGACACCTACCTGACGCGCTCCGACTCCCTCTCGATCACACGCGTCCTCATCTCGCCCCTGAGCGTCGCCGGCTCCGGGCCGCCCGTCCTCCCGCCAATACCGCCCGTCATATTCTCGCGCATGCCGAGCCCCGCGCCGACGCTTACGATCTTTCCCCGCGCCCGCACGCCCAGCCCCATGCCAAGAATTACACCCACAGCCCTCCCAGACGCTCCTGCGCCGAGAATAACAATCGTTCCCCGCCCCCGCAAGCAGAGCCTCCCACCGACAATTACAACCACACTCCCCCTGGACGCACCCGCGCGTCCCCCCTCACCAAGTCCCATACGCACCATCTCCTCCCTCTCCTACCTCTCTGAGCCCCCCTCTCCCTCAGACGTGCACTCCGTGAACTCGAGCGACATCCACCAGGTGATGCGCGAGCTGCGCGGGCTCAGCCTCGGCTTCGCGCCAGGCTCGGGAGCGGCGCACGATTACCGCGCATCCCGCTCGTCGCTCGGGACGATGCGCACACCGACGCACACGCGCCCGCCGTCGATCGCGACGGTTATGCGGCCCTTGCCGGTGCCCCCTTTGGCTGTGTATGCCGCTGTGCGCAGCCCAGACAACGACCGTAGGCGGCGGTACGGTGTGCTGTACGATGTTGAGGCGGGGATTCGGAGATGGCAATAATTGATGAGAGGTTGGCATTTTTGTATTTATAGTTTGCAGTGCTCGGACGTCTCTTAGATGCACAGTATGTAGAACATGTAAATTATCACGATATTTGTATAAATCAATCAGCACTCTCTTGCATAGGATGCGTTATAAGGGCATGGGTTGAATAGAGTCGACTTTGTTGGAAGTTTTGCGCCGTTGCGGACACACGAACAGCAAAGATATACAAGTGAGGTTACACATCGTCAGATTTTATGGGGATGTCACCTTAAGTCTAAAATACCGTGTGATGAGTGCCTTACTCCCCCCCTCCCCCTCCGGCCAGTGTATTGGTCCCAAAATTGGAATCCTACGCTTCCTGTTTGTCACCTTCCCCGCCGGTTGAACCGTGATCATCTGCCTGCATAATGATGGGCGAATATGTTCCCGGCCTCGCCGAAAGTAGGAGGATTCGATACAGCAGCCGGAGGCACGGGGCCAGCACGCGGAGACGGCGCCCGTATTGGTTCCGCCGAGGCGGCGGCTGCTTGGCGGGGCGGTGAAACAGCAGAGGAGAGAAACGTGTACCGAGAGTCGCGATCCGAGTGTGACCGGTGCTTCGCGCACGGCGTCAGGAGTGCACCGAGCGCGTTGCCACTAATCAACGAGGGTGATGGTTAGCGGCTGAGAGTTTATCGAGGATAATAGGAGTACGCACCAGATCCTGCACCCCACACCACCCGTCTCGCAGCCACATACTTGGACTTGCAGCTGCAGTGCCGTAGTTGATTCCGGAAGGAAGTACATCCGGTCGAGCGGGATAACGTCTGGCGTCACCCCCTCCGGCGGCGCGTGCCACTCACGACAATTGGTCGTTCTGTGCGTGAAAGCGGCAGTGTGAATGCGCGCACCGCACCCCGTATACCGCTTCTGGCCCTCGCATAGGGGTGGATCACAGGCGGAACTGAGGATCGAAGGAAACTGAAGGAGCGCCTCCGGTGCGAGCAGCTCATCGCCTGCTGTGGAAGAATTTTCGGGTTCATCAAGCTCCACGCCGCAGAACAGCACGACGTATCCGTCTGTATCCTGGGCAGAGTCGCGCGTCACAGTCAAAGGATTGGGGTGTCGACGGAGAGGGAGAGGCCTGGACCTGTGCAGCTGTGGCGGACTTTCCTGTAACGGGCGGCGAGAAGACCAGGGTGGAGAAGAGGGATGAGATTGAGATGTGTGGGGAGGAGGCTCCGAGTCGCGCTGAATTGGGTTGGGGAGGAGCCTGTGCCGCTGGGGTGGACTGGGCTGGAACGTTCTTGAACGCGGCGGCCCGCGGGTTGCGGAAGAGGGATGAGATTGAGACGTGTGGGGAGGAGGCTCCGAGTCGCGCTGAATTGGGTTGGGGAGGATCCTGTGCACCTCTGGTGGACGGAAATGGAACGTTGCACCTGAAGGCGGCAGCCAGCGGGTTGCGGAAGAGGGATGAGATTGAGACGTGTGGGGAGGAGGCTCCGAGTCACGCTGAATTGGGTTGGGGAGGAGCCTGTGCCGCTGGGGTGGACTGGGCTGGAACGTTCTTGAACGCGGCGGCCCGCGGGTTGCGGAAGAGGGATGAGATTGAGACGTGTGGGGAGGAGGCTCCGAGTCGCGCTGAATCGGGTTGGGGAGGATCCTGTGCACCTCTGGTGGACGGAAATGGAACGTTGCACCTGAAGGCGGCAGCCAGCGGGTTGCGGAAGAGGGATGAGATTGAGACATGTGGGGAGGAGGCTCCGAGCCGCGCTGAATTAGGTTGGGGAAAAAGTCTGACCGAATCAACGGGACGAAAGGCGGAGTGGGATATGAAGAATCAGTGCTAGCTAGCGGGGGGCCTGAGACGCGCCGCGTGGCCAATGTCCAGGAGACGACAGCGCTGGAAAAGTCGCTTACATAACATTTTCCATGAGGATACCTAATATCGCAAAACACACTACCCGAGTTGTTGGCATCACATGCCGAGGGATGGCCGTGCGGAGACAAAATTCTATGATACAAACATGGCCCAAGTCGACTTTGTAACCGGACTAGAAAGGATGAGAGAACAAGCGATGAACTACATGTACCCCAAGGACAAGTCCAAGGTGCAAATTCAACATGCCCGAGATCCCCGAGCCGCCCTTAATGTAAGGATTCAAGGAATCCCTCCGTTACAGTATATTCGTCCTGAAAAGAAACAGTTGAATAGGAGTGTTTCAATCCTGATACTAACTGAAGTCTGCACATCCCCTGCACCCTTGATTCCGGGCCCACGGGCCTCCAGAGGTCGAGACAAAAGAGTCCGAATAAGCCACCAGCCATGTATCCCTTGGGCGCATATTGAGGTTAAACCGCTTATTTACTACTTTTAGATGCGCTTGATCAATCGTATAGTTGGCTCTCATAGTATTCAATACACCCTCTGTGGCGGACTGGCCTCGGCCACCACTCGGCAGGGCAGCGGCGATCAAACCTGTGAATTCAGGTTCGACGCCGTAATGCGACGTCGACACCTGTAAGCCCTCAAAAAACTGTCAGGGAGATCATCGAATCATGTCCGTTGTTTTGCGTTGGACTACATCACTCAGACCGTGGAGACTCGTGGCTTCCGAAGAGTCGAGAAAAAAATCAAGACATTCTACCAGAAACACGCCCCGTGGGCCACATGCCTTTTCGATAGCAATTGGCGAGATGCAGCGCTGGCCACGCAAGGCCTCCAGGTAAGCAAAGTGCGTTATCTTGGGGGCTATCGATTGAAATCAGTTGTGAAGTGCTTCCTCGACAAGATCAAAGCACTGGACGGACGCTCGGCATTCTCAGTGGATCTGGACATGCTGGAGTGGCTCAATACGCCCACCTTCGCCCCCAAGGCACTCAAGCCAAAAGTGGAACAAGAGCTCGGCCAACAGGTCATCTTACTTCAAGTACTGGTTCTCCTTTTCCAAATACATGGTGAAGCACCCAGAGCACCTCCGCGAGCTATCCTGGGTATCGATGGCTTCAGCCTGGAGAGTCACACCATACTGGATGTCGTACGTTCCATCATCCGCATTATCCTGTTTCCATATCCGATCTATCGAGTAGTGCATGCGAGCATTGGCGGACTGGAAAAATATAATACCGCTGGCTTTCAGTCGCCATGAGGAGGATAAGGCCACTGCGACGCGTCGGGGGAACGTCCTTTGTAATTTGCGATGCGCCGCGTTCATGCTCGCATGGTTCATGAAGGTCTGTCACGCCCATCGTCAACCCACCGAACGACGGTTGAAACTGCCTCAGGGCAACATCTCGTTCCCAGATGACAGGCACATGTCGATGGAGATGATCCAACTCTGCGACAAGATGTCCGTTTCTTTTCTGAATGCCTTCTCAACGTCTGACGACGCTCACAGGGTCCGTTCCGCCGGCATCGACTCCGCCGCAATAAATTTATACACCTCCCTAAAACTTTCATTGAGCATCTCCCCTCTCCTGCTCTTTTATGATAGAGACTTCTCCGCGGTGTCAATCGGTACCAGAATGCTCTTATCGGTGAGTATCGTATTCGCCCATAACTCCTGTCTGCACCCCGGCTGGAGGGCAACATTAACTTGAACTGCATGCAGCATTGGCATGCACAGGGCTTGCGCGCGGGCGGAATTGTACGGCCTCCGATTCTCCGGGCCACGGAAGCTATCGTGTGGACCGCGGTTCACGGCATAGCGGAGCGAAGTCTCGCGGCTCTAGCGACCGGCGAAAACTTCGATCCCGCCGTGACCCTCGACTCCGTCTTCCTGGCACAACGCCAGCTAGAGGAGCCCGACGCGGCGGAGGCTGCGTGGTTTCGTGAGTCGCTCGTATCCGAAACTGCTGTAGTCCTAAGCTGACGTTTACTCAGAGTATTCGGACCCCGCGGCGCGTGCGGCCAATGCGGGCCCTACCATTGCGCCCCTTCAGCCTCAATACATCCCTCCGCCTGCCGTGGATCCCAATCCCAATCGCCCCATTCTGCAGCTCGGTGAGTGTTTCGTGCCAGTGAGATGGCCGTTGCGACGGTTGTGCTAACGACTCGGACTCAAAAGGAGACGTGATGCCCTTTGCCAACCCGAATCCGGCTACAACCGACGGCGGTCTCCCTGTCGTGAGCGGCCAAACATTTGAACAGCAGAACAGTGAGTGTGCCCCGCATTTATGCCGGCTTGAGGCGCCTTCCTCACTCCCGTGAATCAAGATTCCAATGGACGGAGGGAAACTCCACAGCCGCAAGCGAGCACCTCAGCCATAGCTAAACCGCCATCTCCTACGGTTGAACATGTGGTGCCTCCCCGCGCGGTAGCCGGCCATCGGTTCAGGCCGTACCAGCCAGTCCACGCTTTTGGCGACAGCCAGGCCGAGAGGCGAAGCGGCGGCACCCAGAAGAAGCTTAAGGGTTCGAGACACAAGTTCAGCAAGGATTAGTATAATACGTACGTTGATCTGAAGAAGGGATTCTATGTACAGAACGGTGGATTTTACGCTTGGGAGATGGGCCCTGTTGTCGTATGTACACACTCTTGACAATTGTTGTAGTTGTTTTCGAGTGCCGCGGAGGACGGCACCTTCGTATAAGGCTGTCGGACGACAAGTCGAAAGGCGGTTCTATGAGCACGGATAGATGACACTGCACGCAAGCGGAAAACACTTTGTCTGTGATTCACAAGTAGTGACTGGGAATCTTGGTCTTGCTACACGAGCGAAGTTTGATGATTCCTCGCAAAGGGTTCAGTGTATTCGCATTGTCGCCGCGCGCGGTGGAAGAGACACTCGACCGGGACGACCAATCCCTCAGAATGATCCAGTTTTGCGTACGGCAGCTCCGTAGAGTTGACCATCAAAGCCGATGTTGTATATGTTGCCCGGCGAAATGCAGGCTTTTGGTAAGCGAAGTTTTCGACGTTATAGACACATCAGGCAGGACATTGAGCCGACGAGGTGTAGACAAAACGCACCACACCCAAAGGTGATGTCGGGATCGAAATCAGTTGCGGAGATGGTAGATCGGCACCATGGTATTCGTAAAAGGAGCGGTGGACGTGAGGACGGCGAGATAGCGAGGAATATACCGGTCAGCTTGGAGCGACCTAGGAGCGGAATTTTAGGCCGCAAACAAAGAAGCTCAACTACATCGAGAATATGACTCGGATTGTAGTGATATGTCATGGGTGCCCAGCAGAGCGACGAATGTTCTGCCGCGTTTCAAGGTCATGATCATAATAAGTTACCAGACTCTCGCAGGGGCGAATAATATACATCTTGAGATTAAGTGAACAGTTCCTCGTACTTCCGAAGACAGGACATCCCGTTGAAATCTTTGCAGTATCCAAGCAGTCAGTACATACCGCATAGATTTATAGCAGTCGAACATACCGAAATTGTTATTTTGAGAGCACTCGCATTTGCCCCGCGTATGGGAATCGCCCTGTGGGCAGTGCTCGAACGGCTTGTGCGAGTATCCTGACTATACGGGCGATATGTAAGAGTGGGTTGCATGGAAGGTGAAATCGCGCACCGATGTCGTTGAAGAAGTGCTACCCAGGGCGTTAGTTTGTTTTCGGTCGAGTAGAGTAAGGAGTGCGACGACGTACGATTTGGTCCTTGCGTAAGAACATCGCCGCTCCAAAGGTATGGACCGGAGCGTCGCCCCATCTCTGTGAAATTTTTGGAGGTCGGGTTTCGGTCACAATCCCGTTCTTACCTCGTAATAGAAACCCTGTATAATACAATGAGGAGTGAGAGCCATGAATAGTGGGCGGCCATCAAACGTACCCCTTTCGAGTCGAGGAACTCGAAGAATTTCATGTAGGATTCGCCGCGCCACAGATCGAGATCAGCGATTTCGAAGTTACTCCAAACTGTAAAGATTCTCAGGATGGGGCCGTCGAAGACTAAACAGAGGCGTACAGTGGCAGCGATTATAATATAATCCCATTACGCCGAGGAGCATGGGAAGTGCGTTGTCGCGCACGATGAGCTCGGGGTGCTTCTCCATGAATTCTGCGGGAAATTCAACGATAAATTGACGTCGGGGGCAAGGGCGATGTTGGGTACCTTGGACACTAGGCCAGAGACTTCGGATTGTCTTCTTGTCCTCGGGGAGTGATATGGTGAAGGCTACGGAGTCGGCCTATACATTCAGATGGACGAGGAATCAAAAGGTTGGAATTCTGACCATACTTCATATCGTGATCGTGCATGAACAGGAATGGGTCATAGTCGAGATCGCAGAAGAACTTGACGTCTGGCCTAACAGGGAGGGGAGTCGTATCGCTCAGTCATGCATGGGGGACGACGGACTCGATTCTGAAATTGAAATGGGAAAGTTAATGATGTTGGACGACAGAGACCGTCATGACAAGCGTACCTCCAATAATATTTGAAGGGTTTCAGCAACTCGTGCCGAAAAAAGAACTGTACGTTAACTCTTCAGCGGAAATCGCATTAGATTTTAGAGGCAAGGAAGTACCCCAGACTGAAAGCGGCACATATTGCGATAACTGGGGCAGAATTTAGCAAGACGATCCATGGAAGATGGTAAATCCATACGATACGCTGTCTGCGCAAGCTTAGTTGAAACATCAACGAAGACGACTGTTCTAACCTCCATATAAAACATGAGCCTTCCGCATCCTCTCGCGTGCAGCAGATGCCTTCCCCTCGTCGATCCATGGAGGCTGAAACCAGTCTTCCTTCAGGATCAAACCGAATTGAACTTGCGCAGGTGTGAGTGCTGTGATCTCTCTAGATGAATTAGCAACGACGGTGCCTTCAGGACATACATAAAGGATGGAAAACCTTTTGAATACTTCCGTAAACGGCTCTTCATTGAGGAATACGTACGGATACACGAATTTACGGTTGAACTTGGCCTCGAACTGTGTTAGACTGCTCACGAGGCCAGCAAGGTCGCGATTCCGAGCTAGTAGGGGACAACTTAAATTTAAAATGTGAGCTAGAAGACAGAGTAAGGATGCGAACCAAGGATCACGATGGCAGCAGCAGCTCGACGAGTCATCGTCGAATTTGGTGTCAAATAATACTTCTCCGGAACTGGGGTCTTGAACGGGGGTTCATGCCAGATATGTCGGGAGTAGAATAAGCCGGAATCCAATATTGCATCGAGATCTGATACATTCGCCAATTGGAGCAGGCGCATGAAAACCAGCTGATGCTTCAGGGTCAGTCATCTCACTCAAATCGGGGCCAAAAAATGGACAAACCACCACAATTACTGCGGGAATGAGTACCAACAACCGGTTACGTCGCATGTATGGGTCGCCTCCCTCTGAATGCTTCGAATAGTTCGTGCCGCTGGTATAATGAGAGCGTAGGAGAAAGGTCGCCAGCTAGCCACGTGGCGAGATCCGAAAATACATCGGGGTTGTTCGGGTCCGAAATTCATCTTACTTTCTACCACCGACATCGTCGAACCTTACTGTAGGGGGTTTGCACCGCCTTCGTTCTATGACATTGAAACGGAACTACAGTACCTCAAATGCGGGACCGCGACATGCCACAAGCGTTTTTTGACCAATCTGGGTACTTTTCATTCCCTCTGCTGGCAAGTCAAGATCTACGACCCATCCGCTCTGACACTCAAGACTCGATATTTGGTCAATGGTCTGTCTCCTGAAACTGTGCATTGTCAACTTATTTGATGATCCCGATCTCCCCGCCGCCATCTCCTGGCTCTACGTAGTCGCGTACACCAATCCCCCACGTTGAGTTGTGCTTATAACTCTGCAGAGCCAGCGCTCTAGGCAGTCCGTCTCGCAAGCAAGAAAATGCAGACGGAATTATCCAGACCTACATGATCGTCATTTCCCTTGGACTCCCGGATTTCACGTCCAACTTGTCCAAGGACCAATACTTAGTCTTTATACTTACCCCTTGTAATGAATGGGTTCTGTAAATCGTAGGCAGCGGGTATGGAGTACTTACAGTAGGCCGCCTCATCTACAAAAATAACTCCGAACTGCGTCGTAAAGAACTACATATGTCACATGTGACCCAGTACTAGACTGGGCCCCCATCTGATAAGATAAGATAAGATAAGATAAGATAAGATATCGCGCCTGAAGGTGGGCAGTGCATTGGCAGTGCACTTATGTTGTGACGTATTGTGCCCTCTGTCTCTCCTTCCTCCGAGTCTTCCGCAAATGCATCGATGCCTGACGATCACTGAAATCCGCAACATCATATGTTTCAATCTTGACGCATCATGTGTAGATGCAGAGGGTCGTCTTCTAGACCCGCCTCATCCTGACAATCGACCAGCACTCGCTGCACTTGCGAGGACTTGCACGTCTTTCAGCGGTCCTGCTCTTGATGTGTTGTGGAGGACTCAAATCTCACTAGTACCGCTTCTTCGATGCATGCCAGAGGATCTGTTTCCCCCTTACGAGTCCCAAAACCATTACGCACGGACCTGGGTTCGTAAAGACGTAGCTTGTCTGCTGTTTGATCATCTGAACGTCCCCCGCCAGAGTTTGACGCGCCCAATCGTCACGGCAGACTGGAAGCGTCCCCAGGGCTACATGCCTCGAGTGAAGCGATTGTCGTTTAGCTACGATGTCAAGAGGCTCGGGAAAATATTGCCGGTATTCAGCTTGTGTCTCCCTGGAGGCTTCTTATTCCCCAATCTCGATGTCTTGGATTTTTCGCACTGGCTACAGGAATTCGCTCCTATAAACATTTTCCTTGCTCCAAAACTATCGACCATCGGACTCAGATGGCAGGTCACCGATGCCAATCTTTCCGTCTTTTCGACGCTTGCTACTGCGTGCCCCGGACTCACGAATGTGACTTTATCTTTATATCCAACTTCCCTCCGTACAGATGGTGTCTCATCTCAGTTTGTTCGCGAACTGAGGTCCGTCGAATCCCTGTCCATGGGCACCCCTGATGTAACTGCATTGGAACACATTGGGCGGTTTCCGGCATTGACAGAGTTACGCCTCGCGTCCTTGCCGGATGGTTTACGCTCTCCTTCAAGATCTCCCTCCCCCATGTTTACCCGAGTTCGAATCCTCGTCATCGGGACTGTCGAGGCTGCAATAGCCACAAATTTTCTCCGGATGGGCCTTAACACGCCGCTCACGTCAGTCCGGATTGGCCTCGGCCATCGATTGGTGGGGGAGATAGAGGGCTTTTGTGATGCGTTGAGGGCGCATTGCCTGCACTCCTCACTCACGTCTCTCACAATTACCAACGATCCCTTTACCGAGGCACCCGATGACGCGTTGGTTACAGGGAGCCTATTCCACACTCTCTCTTGTTTTATAAACCTCCGGGACCTGGCAATCACCACATCTATTGGGTTCGATCTGGACGACACCGCTCTCGCCGGGCTGGCACGGGAATGGCACAACCTGAGGACCTTGGAGCTTCGCGTATCGTTCCGGCCTGTATCGTCACGTATCACCCTCATTTCCTTCCATACCCTCGCCCAGAACTGCCCGCAGCTTGAGACATTATCCTTGGTTTTTGACGCGACATCCATACCCGTGCCGCCCGTTGGCACTCCACGCGTCAGCCAACAAAGCCTAACAACGCTCAATGTTGCGTCGTCGCCGATATCTGCCTCCAGTCCCGTTGCGCGGTTCCTCTCTGGAATTTTCCCGAGCCTGGACTATATCACCACCGATCGCGAGGATGAGGATAACTCATCTCCGGAGGAACTCGAAGAGAATGGGCCAGAAATCCGGCTTCATGTGCTTTGGAAGGAGGTTGAGATGCAGGTCCCTCAGTTCGTCCTCGCGCGCCAGGAGGAGAAGATGTGGTCGCAAACGTAGTTCCCCGATTACTTCCAGTATCTCTGTGAGTCGTGCACTTCTTTTATCTTTTCACGTTTCGAATTCTCATGCATCATGGCAGCGATCCCGACCTCAAGAGTTTTCTGGCTGAATTTTCTCCACAACAAAAAAAAACCGTTTATACACACTTCTCCCAATTCTACTTTCCCTGCTTCGTATCGCCCCGGCCTCGTTGGTTTTTCGGTTTGAGTTCGTAGAGTCGATGTTGTCGATTACAAAACCTTTTCTTTTTGGCGCGGCACCCGGGAATCCCATTGGGCTGGATACGGAAGCCTATGCCATAGATACTCCTTGCTGTTCCTATATTTATGTTACCAGGCAATATTGAACACCATAATTTCCAACACACATTCCGTTTCAGCAACTTTTCAGTGATTGTTTAAAAATTTAGAAATAATTTATGTCCAGTCAAACCAAGTGTGACCTGATCACGGGACCGTGACGCGTCCTCTACCTTCGACCACGATGATGGCTACACGGCTGCACGGTTTCATTGAGAATTTCCCAAGAATGATGGCTGGGAGGAATCTTTCAAAAATTTCCCATGAAATTTCGTCCCCGCGCGTCTAACGAAATTTCCAAAAACTAACGATTCCACGAAATTCCTAGGAATGATGGCTCTTGCCGAGCAAGCGACACGCACCATTCCGTAGCATTCCGGACTTGCTATTCTTTGGGGCTCACTTTAGGACAAAGCAAGAGGAAGTATATATATTAACACAATACAAGCAACCATACTGAACATATGTATACTATTATATAAAATGATAGATGAAAGCGACCTCCCGTTCGCGACAGACCCAAGCCAGCAACAGTCTTGAAAATCTTCAACTTGGTAGAGCAGCCTTCAGTTGAGAGGTTGAGGTTGAGGAAATTTCAAGAGTCTTGAAGTTGAAGAGAACTTTGCTTGAAGAGGGCTTGACGAAATGTCCATTGGAAGCACCGGCTTGATGAAAAAAAAAAAAAAAAGAGGCTCAAGAGCACTTGACAGTCACTTGATTTGAAGGGCTTGGACGGACGGCCGACAGCTGTCTTGCGTGAGGTACTTTGGGGCGATAAGACATGGAGGGCCTGCAGCAACAGAGCAAGCCATTGACGAAAGCGGGGGAAGATGACAAGTGGGATGAGAGAAAAGACAGAGAATGGCGTGATTTGCGACGAACATTGGTTGTGTTTGCTTGATGCGCACGGGCCATGAGCTTGATTGCAACAGCGGCGAACAGTGGTTGACAGCAAGTTGACAGTTTGCCGGCCTGCCGGACACCAGTTTCGAGAAATTCTCGGAAATCGCAGTTAGAAATTACCTGGAAAAGATGTCTTGGGATTTTTTCGAGAAATACACACGAATATCCTAGGAGCTAGGGCTAGGAAATTCGAGACGCATCATTCTCAAGGAAATCTAAGAATTCCGTTTGGCCGTGTAGGCGCTTCACTCTGGAAGGCCCGAAAGGGATCGGGGGAGGTGATATGATCACCCCGGAATCCGAAGAATGGTGCGCATCCACAATATACGCCCATGCTACAACGCTAATTTGACTGCACGACCAATCGAAAATATATCAATGCCATCGATTGCCATTATACTCATCGAATCAATGACTGGGTTGGACGCACCCCGTACGACAGCCTTAATCGAGCTGAACAAGCTCTGGAGCAAAACAAGCCCGCAAGCGCACTGCGCTGGGCGCAGGAGGCAGTGAAGCACGATGCCAATAATCTCGACGCTATGATGATTATTGTTCGTTCCATACCTACCCTTACTGCCGCCGTCAAGTACTTGGAAGCCGCAGAGGTCACAGGTTTGCCTCCTCCTTCTGTCGTGGAACTCCTGATAAGAACATATTCAGGACGTGCCTTCCTCGTGGAAAGGTACGGGGATGATATATTCCACACTCCACAGCGCAATTTCTTCTGGGGAGTCTTGAAGACACGACCTTACGTGCGACTCGTGAAGATGCTTCTGGATCTGGCTTCTGAAAATAACCAGTGGGACCTTGTTCTGTGCGTCCCGCGCCACAAAATGAATGCCACTCAGCTGACCGCCGCAGACGACTGAGTGTGCAGGCACTCCGCGTCTCCCCGCAAGATGCGTTTGGCCAACATGTTCCCCTTTCTGCGTATCTGTTCCACCTTGGACGACACTTGGACGCGCTGTCGTTTTGCCAGAAATGGTTTGACCCTCAGAATCCGCCAGAACTTGGCGGTACAGCGTTCGATCCGCCACATCGCGACATAATCTCGTCGAAAGAGGCCGATCGCATGTTTGCCCGGCGCAAACAAGAGGACGGCGTCCAAGGGGCTGTCCTCCATACGGCAGCGGTATCGGCATTCACGCTCTGGGGTGACTGCCCAGAGTCTCGCCAGTATCTTGAGCTTGGTGCGAAGATTAACCCGCTCATCTTATTCAAGATCTTAGGACGAATTGCGATACCCAGTGCGTTGTTCCCGATTTTATCTGGCCACTGTATCGTATCACGAGCCACGATGCAGAACGTCCGAGTACTAAAATGCGCATCCGGAACGAGGCTGAAGATGCACAGGTGGATATGAAGTGTTCTCTAGTCACTGGTATTGATTCCTTTGTCGATGTTATAGAGTTATCTCTGGCGCATGCAAGAACACTGGATGAAGCCCAACGTGTGGGAATGGGCAGACCGCAACGTGAATGTGAAGATGTCCGTTCGTCGGATTTGTAATGGCTGTGAAACGGCGGAATCCGACGTGGCGGCGTTCAAGCGATGCGCTGGCTGTCATCTGGTGCGCTCTCCAATCTTGGTTTCGAGACCGCAGCTGAGGCTTAGCAGGTCTCGTATTGTGATTCACATTGCCAGAAGGCAGACTGGCCCGTCCACAAAGAATGTATGCGTTTCTTTGCCTAGGAATGAACAAATTCTTATGTGTCTATACATTCATTGGACAGTGTGTCGTGCGCACGAGAAGAGCAAAAACGAAGTCCGAGCGTTTGGCGCGAAGTTTCCCAAAAAGAAGAGGGCAACGCCCTGACTTGTATAATCCTCCAAGTACTGTTTCCGGGTGCAATGTATACATTTCCAGATATACATTTCGCCAATGTTTGCCCTATGTCATACAACACGGAAAACTTCAACCTCGACATCTTCTACTCAGTGCGTAGTTACCGTTTCCGTAATATGCTGCAAGAAGGACAGAAAGAGAGGGAATATCAAGCAACGTCTTCTCGATATTGGGGTCCATTACACCTCGTCCTGGAATCGCAACAGCCAGTTTGTAATTGAAATACAGCTCTATCGATTCGTACAGTGAAATAAGTGAAGTCTCACAGCACACCGAGGGGTAAAAATTCAATCATTACAAATACTACGGACCACGATGGATCAGAGGCCCGCCATTTCTGTGTACAAGTAATTCGCTCATTTATCGCCCCAGGAGAAAGCGATTGATTGCAAGTTTCCCTCCTCTTCAGTGTCAGTGGATGTTGGAATCGGGACGGAACCTGGAGTTAAAGGCGGAACCTGCCGGCGGAACGAAGAAATTCACACACTGCAACAGAAGGAAGGTGACGGGAAAACACCCACCTCATCCACTACCTCAACCTCCGCGCCAGAAGCATCTGACTCGCTCTCTGGAAACCAGTCGCTGGCCGTCTGCTTTCCCTTCAAATTCGCCCGATCCTCGCTCTCGCCTTCGGTCTCAGAGTGCGGAGCAGAAGAGGTGTACGTATAGCGGTCGGCGTAGGAGTGAGTGTGGCGGTCGCGCTCGCGCTCACCCGCTTCTGGTCTGCGGCGGGAGGACGAGCGCGAGGCATTGGGCGACGGATAACGGCTGTCCGTGTACAGATGGCGGTTTGCACCCCGCGCAGGGGTCATAGTGTGCACCGGCGGGCGGCGGCTCGCGCCATTCGAGCTGCCAGGGTGATTTGGTGGGGGTGCAGTCACATTGGGAGAGGGAGGCGCCGTCGACGAGGTAGGGGGACTCGTGCTCACTTGAACCACCGTAAATGGGGTACGCGAGCCCACGTTGACCATTTTCCTGTGATGATTGGGTTCCGGGGGAAACAAACGTAAATGATATGGAATTCACCCTTCCTTGGCGCGTACAATGGTTCCCAATCTGTCATTGAGATTTTGCTGGTCCACGACTATAGTGTCCGGGAGGCCCGGACTGGTGAATGGGCAATGAAACTCAATTAAAACAACCTTCATGTAAAGGATCCCCCTTCAACGTACGAAGGGATCCCTGTGGACGACGGTAAAAGGTGGGTCGTCTCGTCGGGTATGATCTGCCCAGTGCCATGCCGCGAGTCAGCCAATGCGACATGCAGACAGGGCACGTACGGTGAGATCGTCGTCCGCGGAGCGGTGCGAGCGGATACAGCAGCTGAAGAGACTCTGTAACATTGAGGTGAGCATGGAAACATGAAGAGATGGGAAGACTGAGGAGGAAGGTTTCAAAGATCGAGAAAAAGGAGTCAGGCTCAGGCTGATCGGGCCGCGATCCACGTGCCGGCATATGTTTTTTCCATTCCCATTTGTTTGCCCCCGAAAAGTGCCTGGATGAAACAAGTATGTTTGAAGGATAGCGTGCAAATTTCCAGCGGTGTCGATGGGCGTATGCGCGGAATTACGGTGGAGTGTCAGGCAAAATGTCCGAACCGCTTTCAATCATTCGCTACAATTTTCCGCATGAGTTGATGTAGGACTCATGTTTCAAAGTTGAGACCGCTTGATCGTGCCAGGAGGAAACTCCACCGCTCGGTCACGACTATCCGATAATTGTTGACGTGAAAATATCGCATTTGCTCGCATAGATTCATTTAGTTTGGGGACGTATGGACGCGACATTAGAGACCTAACACGCCTGCACGCTTCGCTGCGGCTTTTGCGTAAGATAGAAGTGGGGAGCAGGCGAATTAGAAATGAACGTACCAAGCATCATGTTCGATACGTCGATGGAACGCGCTAGCTGTTTGCCGAACTTCGCGAGCTCTTTTTCTGCGCAACCCGAACAGTACTCGCAGCCGTCAATCATGGCGCGTTCTTGGGGAGAGATATAAGGTGTCTCAGCTGTCCCTCCTGTTGGCAACAGGAATACCTCCGATGCGAGACGCGTGATTCGGGCCTGGAACCATGGGGCTGGCTCTATGAAAGTTAAACGACCGTGGAACTCCAAGTCGAGTTCCTTGGAGATTGGGCCGCATTTTGCATCGTGGCCGTAGTAACTTTCATCGTCCCACCAGCTAAACATGTTGTTATCTTCGTCGTGGCAAAGGAGGTTGGGGTTCCTGTTCGGTCCCACCGAATAGGATTCTGTGGACTCCGCGGTCGCGGCGACGATACGTTTGGCCTCCCTCCCACACAAGCGATGAAAGTCGTATAGCTTCTGCGCCTGCTCCCAGGTAAGGAGTCGCATCTCGGGAAAAGAGAGAGATTCGGGAGCCACCGGGTGCTTCAGCGTGCAGAGTGCTGCCTGCTCTGCGAGTTCTCGGATATTTCGCAGTTGGGCAATAGCGAAGAGTCGATGGGGCTGGCCATCGAGGAGGACCGGCTCCGTCAACATCTCGGTAATCACAGCCTGTGCATGCATGAACTGGTACTTTTGTGCTGCCTCGTGCACGTCACAGACGCTGTCCAGGTCTTCTGGTGCAAAGGAATAGTGCTGCCGCGAACGGGCCGGGTACGCGATGCAGAGAAGCCTGTGGATGACGTTGGCCGCCTCAGGAAGAATGAGAACGGGCTTTCCATCCCTTTCGATCTCAGTTGGAGGGGCTTCGCCGGAGGGGAACGTAAACATATTCGAGAAGAAGACCGAGACGAATGCGAGGATCTGCTTGTGCACATGAAAGTCCACATTGTCAGAGGAGCGAAGGATGAAATCAGAGGGAGGATTCGTATCGTGCGGATCGGGCGCGCCAGAAAAGGGTTCTGGCGCGTCTTTAACAGGTGCGGACCCAGCGGGCATGGTGGTGTGAAGAAGGAAAGTTTTGAGCCACACAGTTTACGTCACATTTGTAGACAAAGAAATTCTTCCCAATCCACGTGAGCGGTTGCCAAAACGGGAAAAATGTTTATCATATGGCAACAGACAAACCACGTACTCTCTCAACGTTCATAAAATCGCATCAGCATCATCCCAGATTCCATTTTTCATGTATATCCTGATTGTACGTCGATTTCACATCGCGATTTTGGCACTTTGCTTGTGGATGCTTGTACAGGCTTGTACAAGAAGAAGGCCGCAGGACGCCAGACCACAAGAAATGTCCAAGACCTCAAAAAAAGAAAAATTCTGACCCATCCTATTGTGCTCTGGGGACCATTTCTGTGAACTGTTTTTTTTTCACACCAGACAAAAAGACGAAAAGGTCACAAGACTTTTGCCATTTTGCTGATGGCCAACTGCTCCTTGACTGGCCGTCGCACCGCCGTTCTTCGCCCCGATGGCGTTGAGGCCATCCGCAAGCTTCAGGATGTTCGGGGAGTTCTCAGGATTGTAGCTACATCACCCATCGTTTGATAAATGCGAGTTCATATGGAAGTGGGATGAACCGCACCGCGGGACCACCTTGCGGAAATCCCCTTCTTCAAAATCGTCCGTGGATTTCTGGGGCCCAGTTAATTCGTGCGCGAATAACGGGATATACTCGAATGGGACACGTATTGACCGGTGAGGAGACCCTTTCACAGGGGCGAGTATGCAACGATTGACGCCGAGTTCGCGTGCGGTGTTGAGTAAATTGATCTTGGGGTCCTCGATGTCGAGCGTGAAGGGCGAGTACTCGACTTGGATGGCGGCAATCGGGTGTACCGCGTGCGCACGGCGGAGGGTGGAGGCGGAGGCCTTGCACAATCCAAGGTGCTTCACCTTGCCTTGTCTGAGAAGCCGTATCAGGCAATACTTCGAATTTCGCGGAGGAAGTTAAAGTGTGCACTGGACGAGCTCGGCCATGGCGGCGACAGTTTTCTCGATCGGTACTTTTGCGTCCGCCGTCCGCTCGCTGAAACCCGGTTCGATTGGTAAAGAGACCTGCTGCTGCGAAATAGGGCTGTTCGCCGTAACCGTGGCCACGGTTCCACGGCACCCGTGGCAAGGCTGCCGTTCCTGCCGTACGCCATTTGGCAGGCCATCCACGGCACGGTTGTGGACCTTGTTCCTTCCGAGATGGAGTCGAATCTAAAGAGGCATAATGTTCCACGGGCCGGTGTGGCATTGACTGTCCTGGATACTTCATTGAAGAGATGTTCATGTGCTCTTTTCGGAGCTCGTCTACCCCCGATTCCCGCCTCCATCACGCAGTCACCTGTGGAAATATTTCCAGAGATAATAGAGCGTATTTGCACCACCCAAAATCGACGGCCAAATTTCTGGCATCGACCATCATCTTTAGGTTGGAGAAATGATGGATGTGCCGTAACCGTCCTTCCCAGCAGCCAAAACCAATTTTCGCCGTATAATTTCTCTCCTGAAAGTGGCCAGTGCCTTTGAGACTATTATGGTGTGTCCACACAAAAAACCCCGGGCTATCTAGCATTTTTTCACGCCTTTTGGCAGACTTTACAAGTCGAAGGTATCCTATTTTGGTGTCATCAAATTTCTGACAGGCCTCATCAAATTTCGCCCTAAAACTGCGTCGAGGGTGTTGCAAATACGCTCTAATTCTGATTTTCATATGTTCGATCCGACACTGAACTTACATTACAGAACACTCTTTCACTGCTTAGATGCTCCGACGTTCGTTCGTGAATGACGTAGAAATGACTCAAGAAGGCTCTGGTGCGCTCTTTCGCCGCGCCTCATGCAAACCGCGATTATGATCACAAATCATGGGACGAACATATCATACCCAATTTGGATAATCTTAGCCGCGGTCTTCCTCCGCCGTAACAGTTGACATCGCGGGTCTTGTTCCTCGGATTTGAGACCGGAAAAAATGCTTGGTTCATTTACCGCAGAATTGACCTGGCTAATCGAGAAAAAATATCCTCGCAAGCCAATTACATCGGCAAGTCACTCATCATGTTGTTGCTCAGGGCATATAACTTTCCCGACGACCCTGTTGACATGAATTCGACAGATAGCAACATACATCATCACGTCAAATGTTTTGAGCACTCCACAATTCACTGCCCCATGATGAGCGAGGGCAGCGCGATACTCTCCTACTTTCTGTGTCTACTAGCTTCTCTGTCGTGTCGAAGGGCTCCACCGCTCCACACTGTGCTCTCATCTCGGGCTCAAGATACGACCTCAATATCCTCTGCAATCGCGGGAAAGTTTGGAGGAGAACGTATAAAAAGACGGTGAGCGTTCCTCCCATTCTTCACTCGAACACATCCCCCTGTAGTTCAAGCTCTCTCCAAACAAACATGTTCTCCAAGCTCTCTGTCGCCGTCACTTCCCTGCTCATTGTAGGCGCCCCTCTCCGGACTTGCTCGCACATGCTAACTAATGTTTCTTTGTTAGACCCTTGCTGCCGCCACCCCGTGGACCACTCCCCCGGTAACCCCGCCGACCTCAAACCAGTGCTGCAACAGTGTCGTTTCCTCGAGCAGCTCGGCCGCCTCCGCCGTCGCCGCTCTCCTCGGTCTTTCCCTCACCGGTCTCGACGTCCCCGTCGGCTTGAGCTGCTCGCCTATCACCGTCATCGGCAACAACTGGTATGGCATCGATTGCCTTCGAACGGGACTATTTACTGACTCAATTGTGCAGCGGAGGCACTAGCGTCACCTGCGATGCCCCCGACACGGAGTGGGGTACGTCGACTAATGCATGCAGTTATATAATTCGACTAAGTGTTTATTTCCAGGCGGCCTCATCGCCATCAACTGCGTTCCCATCACCCTCTGAGTGAAATGGATGAAGGAGACCCACCCTGTTAGCGTTTCGTGTCCGCCGTTGTCTTTATGAATTTGTGTTCATGTATGTACCTTTACTTTCTCCGTCCGACGTTAGCTCGTGTTAAATGTCGCGAATACTACGTTTTTGATTTCCTGTGTTTTGAGACCCTCTCGACCGTCCCGATTTGAGTTTGAGACACAGTCGGACGTCTACACTATCAAAAAAAAAAAACGCGCACAATGTGGTTCCCTACACATTCGATCAATCGTGATTGCATCTTTGGCTATGAACAGATCGATTACAAACAATTACACGGGACATGACGGACGCGATATCAAGCCAAGGCGGGCGTCTCGCAAAAGAGCATCTCAGCTAGCCCAGGTGGATAGCGTTCACCGTGCGTCGCATCCGCTTTGGCTGCAACATCCCGCACGGCCTGCACATCTTCGGCAGACAACTTGAGGGCGCCAGCTGCTATGTTCTCTTCGAGATACTAGTGCCCCGAATAAATCAGGTTCCCTGCTCAACTCAGGACAGGCGTTACCTACCTTGATCTTCTTGGTTCCGGGGATGGGGATGATGTCGTCGCCCTGCGCGAGGAGCCACGCGAGCGCGACCTGACCGGCCGTCGCACCGCCGTTCTTCGCCCCAATGGCCTTGAGGCCGTCCGCAAGCTTCAGGATGTTCGGGAAGTTCTCGGCGTTGTAGCTACATCACACATCGTTCAATCAACGCGAATCTTCATAAAGCGGGCGTATGAATCGCACCGCGGGATCATCTTGCGGAAATCCGAGTCTTCGAAGTCCGCGGGGGATTTCTGGGACCAGCCATGTCAATTGATTCAGGAATAACGCGATCTAGGAGAACGGGACGCACATATTGACCGGTGATAAGGCCTCGTCCCAGGGGAGAGTATGCTACGATCTTGACGCCCAGTTCGCGTGCGGTGTTGAGCAAGTTGATCTTAGGGTCCTCGATGTCGAGCGTGAAGGGCGAGTACTCGACTTGGATGGCGGCAATCGGGTGGACCGCGTGCGCACGGCGCAGGGTCGAGGCGGAGACTTCGGACAGCCCGAGGTGCTTCACCTTGCCTTGTCTGAGAAGCCACATTGGGCAATGATTCGCGGAGGAAGTTAAAGGGCGCACTTGACGAGCTCGGCCATGGCGGCGACGGTTTTTTCGATCGGTACTTTTGCGTCGGCTCGCTGGCGAACGGGTTTGTTGTCTTGAAAGAGCTGAGAAATGGATGGATACATACGTGAAGATAGTACAAATCAATAGTCTCGACGCCGAGCTTTGCGAGAGAAGCCGCTGCGGCCTCGGGAACACGCTCCGGTGCGCCGCTAATCGAATAGTCCGGCATGAAGCCGAATTTTGTGCTGAGGAAGATGTCCGCGCGCTTCCCGGTACGCTTGAACCTGTCGACAGTCCATGGTAAGTCATCGGTATGGATCATTCATGCGCCCACCCACGCACCACTTGCCAATGAGCACCTCCGAGTCGGCATACATGTCCGCCGTGTCCCAGAACGTGCACCCGGCTGCATGCGCCGCGTCGAGGACCTGTTTACATCTCGCATTCAGATGCGCGACGCATCACAAACGACCCACCTTGAATCGCTCTTCATCCGAATCTACTTCTCCGTACCCTACAGAGATACCCATCGCCCCGAATCCGATTGCGGAGAAGGACGAATTTCCGATGCTGCGAGTAGGAGCCATGTTGTGGGGGATAATGATAATGTTTTTAGGGGCAGGGGCTTTTTAATACCCCGGGCGCCGATCGATAGATGATTAATCTGCCGATGGTGACGAGGACGGCGAAGGGTGGGAGAAATAATCCTTAGCCGAGGAAAGAGTCAGAATGCGGAAGCATTTACGGTGCCGGAGAAGAACCTCCAAATGGCAAGTCCATCGGCATTCACACCTCCTCAACGCATCAGCGCAGAGCCCCGTCTTTGAACCACGCGGATTCGGCCATGTTCGTTAAAAGTCCGGGGAGTCTGCTGGAAATTACCCGGAATCCCTGGCAGGCATCTTCGTCTGGGCAAAATGGAGCTCTATTGGGAGGTCGGGATTCGGGAATGGGTAGGCTCACTTTAGATCACGACAAGGAATGTCACTTCGGTGGAAAGAATGGTGTAAGTTGAAGCTCAAATTCAGACGCGTCGTCCCGGTCGTGGTGGTCTGAAAAAAACCGTAACGACGTGTTGGCACGTCACGATTGCTGACTGATGACATTGCCGAGGTGCCGTCCGCCTCGCTTTGCCCAACTCCCACCGCGTCGTTTCGATTCCGTTGAAAAATCCCTCCTGTTGCTCGTTTCTCCCACAATTATCCGGCTCACGGATCCACCTGGATCTCTCAGAATGCAGCGCCATTCCACGGGATGAATTTTCTTTGGGGTCGGTGGGGGTCACTCAGGCTGGCACCGTTCTGTTACTATCGGACTCATCCTTTCTGGATACCTGCCACGTATCAATTGGCCTTTGTGCAGAAGACTATATCGTTTTCACCATGGATCGTCGTAGGTATAGATGGTTATGTCTCGGACTGCGTGCTTCCGCGATACATCCGCGGAACATAAAAGGGGGGCGAAGTCCAAAAATCACCCCTTTTCTTTTTCTCTTCCCTACCACCACCACTCTCACAACTTCCTCTACAAAATGGCTTTCATGTCTCTTGTTATGGCGGCCGGTCCGTCTGCTTCGACGCTTCGCGATCTCAGTGATTATTGCGCATCCTCCGACTCCCCCAATTCCTCCTTCTCGCATTCTGGCTCCGGTTACTCCTTTATCTCGGCGACTCGTCAGGCCTCGCATCCCATGTCGGTTGCGCAACTCCCAGATGTTCTCTTGCGCTCGGATCGATTCCAGACGACGTCTATTCAGGACAAGATTAGAAAAGCATTGAAAATCCCGACAAAGTCTAATTCAGAGCAGCGTGCGGTTAGTTTTGCTTCAACGGCAGTGCGTATTCCTGTCACACTATTCCATCTATTATCTGACCAATGGCGTTCAGGGAATCTACGACGGCCTCCCGCCATCGCCTCGCTCCTCCCTCTTCAGCCTGAGCGACTCCGACAGGTCGGACTCCGACTCCATTGAGATCATAACGAAGGCCGCACCGGCACCCATGGGCCTCGGTCTCCTCATTCCCTCTCCGCAGACGAACGAGCTGCGCCTTCTTTCGCCCCTCGAGCTACGCCGCGCGTCGCCTATCCGCGAAGTCAAGATCCTCCGATCATTAGCACGTACATCGGCACCGGCCATGGTCCGCGCACAGCCGCTCCCCGCCCCACGCGCACCATCCTCATCCTCCCCCGCTTCCGCTCCCCCTCGCGTATCCCGCCCTTCTCACGTCCAGGAAACCACCGCCACCCGTCGCGCAGCGCGCTACCGCAACGCGGGACTCGGGCACGGGCTGCCCAGTCACATGCGCCCGGTGCGCGCCAGCAGCAATAGCAATAGCAATATCAGATTCACATCCATCGCGTCGAGCGTGCGCGCCGTCTCCCACATCCTCTCCGGCGCGTACCCGAACGCGCTGCTGAACGCGATGCCCACTCTGGCCAGGTGCCCGCGTTCCGGGATGGGGCAGTTAGAGGGAGGAGGGGTGTCGACGAGTGGAAGAGGCGATTCGATTGTGGGGCGCGCGTGGAAGGCCATGTCGCGCTTGGTACGCAGAGATGGGAAGGCGCGCTTAGGGTTCCACTTCGAAAATCCAGAGGAAGAAAGGCGGGAGCGGGTGCAGAAGAGGGTGCATGTTGCATTGTCGGTGTCGGTGTGTTCGCGCGTGCTATAGGTTGTGATTTAGGGAGAAATGGGTGTATACTTAAATGCAAACTTTGGTTCCGAGAAACATAGTGATGCCGGGCTACCATCCGCGTTCAAGTTCAGTTTTGTTGAGGAGTTGTGGAAAATCGGAACTCTGGAACCCTCTCATCGTTTCAGAAATCTGGGCATCATGGTTGTCGAACGCACAATGAACTTGCACGTTTCAGAAACGGACTCAATTTCAGCGGTTAACCACATAATATTGGCAAAGAATTCATAGACGCATGCCTGAGTGCCGTCTGACATGGTCTCTCTCTTCCTCCTTTAACCTCCGTTTTAATCCCACGAACGACACTATGTTGACTTGCAAAGACTCAGCTCGGCTACGTGTTTAGACTCCGGTAGGCTTCCAACCTGGAGCTAGTCATTTTGATCTCGGGCGCAAAAACTTGAGCCGAGGAGTCGGGCCTGATCAGCAGGAGCTGCATCATCAATCGATGATGGCGGCGCCTGCGCCCAGAGGGGCCAGTAAATCACGGCAAACAATGCCGCCGCCCGGCAGCCGGCGGCATCGTCGAAGTTTTGATTATGTCTACATATTTCTTGCACGCACTCTACGGGATGCGCATAAGCTGAGGTAACGGCACGCATTGTATTCGGGCCCTCCTGGGCGCGAAAGTGACGATGTCGAGATCTGAGACGGGACTCGTTACGAGAGCCAGGATACCGGGGTTGAAAGGGGGCGTCGGGCAAATACTACTTCATCCAGGAGTGGGCGCTTCGAGAAGACCCAGAGGTGCGACAAATGTTAGTCCCCGACGCAGTGCAAAAATGAAGTAGAGTTTTGCCAAAGGTCACCGGAGGCGTGAGTGAATTGAACGGCTTGACCCGAGACGAAGAACTACCCGCGTATCCGATTTCGGCTGTACCCACACCACATGTACGACTTGGCAGAGTAAAAAATATGGATCAGCAACAAGTCCGCATGAATTGAATCCAATGGCTTGACTCACGCCGGCTCCGAGACGAAGAAATACCCGCGTATCCGATTTCGGGTATTGTCTTCCGCATCACAACGTGATCCTACCTACACGCGATTATAAAAGGCATTGGGATCTGAAAAGAGCCATACACCCTATCTCAACATGTCTCCTACTCGCAGCATCGGAACTTCAACCTTCTCCGCGATCGGATTTGGCTCGATGGGTATCTCAGCATTTTACGGAGCGGTAGAGTCCGATGAGGAGCGATTCAAGGTGGGGTCGTATGCACTGCGAAGCGCTAGACATATAAATAACATATGTGAACAGGTCCTCGACGCCGCGTATGCCGCCGGATGCACGTTTTGGGACACCGCGGACCTGTATGGCGACTCGGAGGTGCTCATTGGAAAATGGCGCGTGGATAGACGGTTGAATGATCCATGTCGGCGACTTACCATGGCCTGTCGACAGGTTCAAGCGTACCGGGAAGCGCGCAGACATTTTCCTCAGCACGAAATTCGGCTTCCTACCTGACTTTTCCTTCAACGGTGCCCCCGAGCGTGTTCAGGACGCCGCAGCGGACTCTTTCAAGAAGCTCGGTGTCGAAACTATTGATTTATATTACCTTCACGTATGTGTCTCCACCACTTTCGCAGCAAGTCTATTTACAAATCGAACCGGGTTCCAGCGAGCCGACCCAAAAGTGCCCATCGAAAAAACTGTCGCCGCCATGGCCGAGCTCGTCAAGTGCGCACTTTACTTCCTCCGCGAATCATTACCTGATCCGGCTTCTCAGACAAGGCAAGGTGAAGCACCTCGGGTTGTCCGAGGTCTCCGCCTCGACCCTCCGCCGTGCGCACGCGGTCCACCCGATTGCCGCCATCCAAGTCGAGTATTCGCCCTTCACGCTCGACATCGAGGACCCCAAGATCAACTTGCTCAACACCGCACGCGAACTCGGTGTCAAGATCGTCGCATACTCGCCCCTGGGAAGAGGCCTCCTCACCGGTCAATACGTGCGTCCCATTCGAGTATACTATCTCGCTATTCACGGACGATTTACTGGGCCCCAGAAATCCACGGACGATTTTGAAGAAGGGGATTTCCGCAAGATTGTCCCGCGGTGCGTTTTAAACACTCCACTATTTGGGCCATAATTGAACTAAGATGTAGCTATAACGCCACCAACTTCCCCAACATCCTCAAGCTCGCGGACGGCCTCAAGGCTATCGGGGCGAAGAACGGTGGCGCGACCGCAGGTCAGGTCGCGCTGGCGTGGCTCCTCGCGCAGGGCGACGACATCATCCCGATCCCTGGAACCAAGAAAGTTAAGGTCAGTTTCCTTTCATTTCTGCGCAGTTGAACAGGAATTCTGATTTCATTGGGCATTATGTAGTATCTCCAAGAGAACCTAGGGGCCGGCGCCATCAAATTGTCTGCCGAAGACGTACAGGCCGTACGGGACGTTGCGACCAAGGCGGATGCGACGCAGGGCGAGCGGTACCCCCCGGGTATGGTTGAGCGGCTGTTCTGTGAGACGCCAGCCCTGGCTTGACATTGAAAGAATCAAAGTTGCTCCTACGTTCATAGAGAAAGACCCAATGGCATGATATTTTTCCTTACAATATCGCTCCGTGTCACGTCGGACTCGTCCCAAAAAGCGAGTCGCCAAGGGCTTTAATGTGTTTGAGGTACAAGTGCGAAGGAAGCTGGAGGCAATTGAATTGACACAACTCATGCATCGGCGACACTGGGATCCACCTCCACGACCGTCCCATCGTCCGCGATAACTGTGAAGCGCACTGATATACTCAATTAATAGAACAAAAATGGATGAAAGACGCAGCTACGCACAGATCTCGTACGGACTGCTTTGCGACTTGCGGATACTTGTGAAGTATAATGTCCCTGCACCTAACGAATGGAGATGTTAATTGCGGACGCACGAAAAGAAAAACATTCGAACCTAGCGAGCCAGACAACCTCATCGAAAGGTCAATACTCCCCTGCAATTGATGGAGCTAGGAAACCAGGGCAAATTGGGATCTCTTAATGCGTATGAATAGAGTAAATATTTCCTCACCTCGCCACGTATCCAGGGCCGTCCGTTCAACCACCACTCCGGTTGTGGACGAACGTCATCACCAAGCACGCGCACCAGATGAGAGTCCATCGCGGCGATCCGGAGAATATGATTCACGACCGAGCTCGTTGCCTTGGTTTCGTTTGTGGAATACAGGAAAAACGCGGCCCAGCATCCTACACCCAGAGTAGCGACAGCGAGGCCCATAGGCCACATTGACTTGAGAGATTGTTCAGAAAAGCTCCCAAACAAGTGAAAAATACTTGTACCCGATGGAGAGGAAGCGCGCGGGGCGGTGGTCTGAAATAGGGTTTCGGGCGGGACGGTGCCGAAAAGGTCTCTACGGTTGGTTCTTCAGAAGCATGTTGTTGATGTGTCTTAGCGGTGTATGCTCGAACAAAGACACGAGATCGAGAAAGATAGTTTGCTCGCATTTGAAAGAGCTTGGTGGTCGTCATTGGTCAAGGTGGAGCGGGACGGGTCGATCCGGATATTTTAAACTCCGCTGATGCGCCGTTTTTAAAGATTCGATCTGCGCAAGATTTCGTTGTGTGTTAGCATAATGAAGCCAGAAATCAAGGATTCCTCGTGTGATAGACAACGAGGCCTCCAACGGCGTTCTCGAGTGTTGGCCATGCATGTTCGTGGTGCGGTTCCAGAATGCAAATGAATGTTACAGGGGCTCATGAACATATAGCAAACAATGTTGGATGGCAGCGAATCGTGCGCGCTGCGGCCCAGCCGATCGCGGCAACACCGGCTGAATTTACGCCCAGGAGCATCAATTTGACTGCTCCGGCGACTGCACGTCAAGAAGAAGTATACTGAGACACTTCATCCAAAAATCAAAACAATCAGTGGCTTTCTATGCATTAGCTTTATGTTCGACGGTGTTTCTAACCGGGTGAAGGGGGAGTCGAATCTAGAGGATATAGATCTGTTTTAGACGCTTTGAACCTGCGAGGAAGGATGACTGAACACTAACCGATTGCATCGCTACCACCATCCTCCGTACGGTTACATTTTACGCGTTCGGCCGTCAGGCTCATCGTACGGATGGTGTGGTGGCACCACGTCTATGCTTCCTACAGAGGGCAGACCGTCCCGGTAATAGGCCAACGAGAAAGCCGCTTCGTCGATGAGTATGTGCAGTGTTTTGACCGAACAGCCTGACCGGGCGAGCAGGTTGCAGATGGTCACGACGGGGTCAATGGGGAAGGAACGCTCCGAAATGCGCAACGTCTCGAGGGCCGGGAGCGTCAACCTCTCTAGAAGCTGCATTTGGGACACGGAATCGACGTCGGCAAAGTCGGTGGTCAGAATAAGCCACCGAAGATGGAGCAGTGGAGGAACGTCCAGCATGCTAGCCATGATTGCGACATCAGAAGAAGAAATCATGTCCGCAGCGCACTTGACGATGTTCGGCGTCGAGCGCAAATCTCGGGGAGTTCATGAGGGAATTTTAGACGAAAGACAGTCATGGAAGTGAGTCGATCCCAGGGAAGATTGAACGAGATGGGACTGACCCCAACCCCGAACAGCACGTGCTTCACGTTCGGCGCACGGTGGAATGCATGAGATAGAGAAGGGGGGGAGGGTCAGTATTGAGAAATTGATCCGTGACGGCGATACTGAGATCCTGGAGCAACGGCATGTCGCCTTGAATCAGGAGTAAATTGGATAATGGGACCATTAGCTGCAAATGTTTCCACCACCTACAATGCGGTAAGAGTGCTTCAAGAATTCTTTGACCGAGTGATGGGGTGCGTCAACATACGCAAAAGGCAATTTGTAATAGAAGGAAATAGACAGTGGACAGCTTCGGGAGCGAGTCAACCAAACTTCAAGGAGATGAAGTTGACGCTGGTGAGTGGCGACGTCCCTGAGATTAAGACTTATCACTACCCAGAGCCAAGGTGTCGACAATGCAATCTCTCGCCATTTCTTGCATATATGGCCGAGGAATAAGGGGGAGTTGCGGCTCGAAGGCAATACCGATGTGCATGTGGTGAGTGGGTACAGATGCTGGAAGAAGATTTCCGATACGACTTCGTTGGAGAGGGTCAGAACAGGGTAGATGTAAGAGTCAAGATGGGTTGCCAATGATTCTCGTTCCAATTTGCGCGGGACCAGAGACGTTTCGAGAGCAGAGATCTCTGCATCGAGATTCGAGCTCATCCAGACGAGCGCGAGTCGCTGCTGGCGACAAGTCTGCTACCGACATAGCTGTCGCTGGGTGAATCTGCGAAGGATTTAAAAAGTCAGGGAAGCTCGCTTGCCAGATTCAGAGTTCGTGGGCCTTGTGAGTTGGGAGGGCCCGAAAAGATGAGTGCCACGGCTGAGCAATAAAGCCATCACGTGCTCACCTGTCGCGTTCATGTCAACCAAGCACACGCAAGCAAAGGTAGCAAAGTGACTCCACCCACTTTCGCGCCCACCGTCGGCGTATCAAGACTGATGTACAGAAAAATAACTATTTTGGCGGGACTCTGCCCCGCACCGACTGCTGTTTCCAGGAATGCCGGCGTCGTGACCTTAGACCACGACACGGAAGTGTGTGCCAGTTCCGGGGATCGGTACAGCAGAACAATCTGAAGGAAAGTAAATTGGGAAATGTCTTCAAAGTCAAGGACGCCAATCAATAGTGCCAACCTTTGGATATAGCGTGGCCGGGACAGGCCCCCGGACACTACCTATAATACCTGTCCGCTTTTTGCCAGAAAATTTCGCTGATTTACTCTATGAAATCTGGCTCTGGGCTGCTGTTTTACTCTATTTCGGACGAAGTTTTTGGTGTAAAACACCAATTTTTTGCGCCCCAGAGCCCGTTTTTTTTCCCAGGATGCCGCGGGCGCTTTTTTGCACCCCCGTGTACACCCGGCCCTGATTGGGCAGTGCTTGAATTCAAACGACAGCCTTCCACAACACTAAAATTGTGCCGCCGCCCTATAGTGGTTCAAAATTTTTTCTTGAACTTCAATGTTTTACTCTATGTAGGACCGACAAAGCTGCTCTCAGAGCTGATTTACTCTATATTGCGGACGTAGGAAGGGTCATTTTGGGCCACTGATTTACTCTATCGCGGACAGGTATTATAGGTAGTGTCCGGGGGCCTCCCGCCAGCTTCATTTAGCGACGGCTAATGACCGAAGCGTGATGCCATCAGTTGCCATCACCGGCGAGCCGCCAGCCATGAATATTGTCCTCTCAAGGTAACGGCCACCGTAATTGGAGTCAACTCCTTCAACAGGCTTTTAACCGGTTTGTGATTATAGAAAGCCCTCAGGCACTCGTCCGATCCAACAGGACAAGATATCTACAGTAGTTTAACCTTGATATTGACAGGCTCCCTCCATACCCCCTTGATATGCGGCGCGGCAAACTCCGATTCTTTATTTCTCAATACAACAAACGAGGTACGAGTAAATTTTGTTGTAGCGTCTGTTTATAAGAGACTAATGCCGCCTCGGCTTCTGGCACGTGTGCTCTTTGACTGATGACCGCCAACAACGAGTCCCCGAACGATGAAGTGCAACAAATTCTGCTCTGTTGGTCGACTTTGGCTATACGTGTACTTCGCAAGTCAGTGTTCTTCTTGCATAAACCTCGGTCTTTCTTTCTGCCACCAGAATCAGACTTCCTTTTCCTCACCGGTGTGACGGCGTATAAAAATACTATCACGTATCGATAAGATGTATCGTTAATCACAATACGTGATTGAGTGGGTCCAGTATCGAAAACGGTCCTGCTGCGATGCTAGACAGTTCACGTTCCGAAGAACGAAGGATACCAAAGTCTTTTGGGAGTGGGTTCGGTTTCTGAGGAACGTACACGCAGGGTGTATGCTTCCACTGAAGTTCCGTCTGAGACGAGTGAACCTACAGAACAGAGAAGTCAATGTAGTTAGAATGAAAAGATACTAAACAGGTGGTCTCGTTCTTTTCGAGGACCAGAGGATGTTTAGGCAGTAAGCAGAGTACAGGCGAAGTTTGTGCAGAGTGGAGTTCAAAGCCCGTTTCGATTGTGTGAGAGGGAGGATACAAAAGATGGGGGAACTCTTTTTACATGAGGTAGCTACAGGTCTTTTATACAAATGAAAAATATCTTGGCATCAAAATATGGAGAGAGTGAGTCAGAATATTAAAAGTGAGTCAAGAGCAAGAACAATAAGCTAATTGTCTTTAGCTATGATGTCATGAGTCCGGCTCCGGATAGAGAACAATAAGCCTTTTGTTCCATCTATTTTTGGTGTCTCGAGTCATAGAATGGAGAGGCTTGCTATTGTGAGCAGCAAAATGCGAGTTTATTGTTCTATTGTTTCATGTGGAATGGAGGCCTGTGCAGCCAATGAACAGCGGGTTCCTGGCCATGCGGTCCTCGATCATGATCGATGAATTTTGAAGGGAAATTGCCTGGTTAGGACTCTGGAGGTTTTGATGTCCAAATGTGGCATTATTAAGAACCGAGTGATGGGTACGGGGTGATGTGGAAGTCCGAAATGGCCGATGCAGTCTTTGGCGGTTCCACATATTCATAAATAAACATTTGCAGGCTTGGATTGAGAACCTATTTTGTTGTAATCCATGCGAGACCAATTTATTGGTGTCACATCCGCGGGGCACAGGAAATTAAGACCGTCCTCGGTCTAGCCTGAGGAGACCATTGAGCTGGTAGATACCAGCGAGATGTCGAAGGAAGGAAAAATAAGGGGGGGTGAGAGGAGTACAGTGTCTTCAAAGATCTTCTTCATCCATTTCCGCTAGTTCTTGTTCTTGGGCTTCAGATACATCGTGTTCATTCTGTGCCAATGGGTCGACTCGCTCGACTGCAGACTCTGATGGGAACCCATGAGCGAGTTCTGCAAGTCTCGGATCATCCCGTGAAATATATGGCAACAATCTTGTCGCGGAGATGCCTTGGATGCTGATCTCTCCGGATAGCTCTCGCAGGACATATGATCCACCTTGAGTGCGGCGAACAACAGCATAAGGTCCTAGCCATTTGGGTTTTGTTTTCCGACCAAGGTCATTGGCAATCCTCGAATTTCGAACCAAAACCAGCTCATCAGGATAGTAGATCTCCCGGTAAAACTTGGCCTGATATCGTTGCTCAAACTCCTCCTTCGAGTGAATACGACTGGCATGTAGACGTGCTGCAGCCTGGCGAATATCTTCAGGCCGCTTCTCGATCTGTCTGATTCGGAGTGCTAGCAAGTCAGAAGGACTCATGTGTGAGGTCCATCCTTCAACCAGGTAAGTTGATTCGGTGAGGTCGAATGGAAGAATGGGGTGAAATCCATGCAATGTGTAGTACGGGGTTTGTCCTGTAGCTCGTCTGAAGGTAACACGGTCTGCAAAGACAGCGGCAGCAACCTTGAGAGGCCACAAATTAATGTTTCCTTCGCAAGCTTTTATGATTGATTCCCGGAGGATGAAGTGGCCTCGTTCTACCACACCATTTGCGCGTGAATTGTATGGCGAGATTTTGACATGTGGGACACCAAGGGTTTCCATGAGGAGCGCGAAAGCCTCTTTAAGTTCTGAGCCATTGTCTGTGGTGACTTCGAGAACAACTCCGTATCTTCAGTATATTTCTTCCCAGAAGAACTTGGCAAGGGACTGAGCAGTGGCTCGGCGAAGGCAGCGAGCTTCTGTGACTCCAGAGAGATCGTCTTTGGCAGCCACAATATACCGAAAGCCTCGGGCCGTTGGCATAAACATGATGTCCACGTAAATTTTTGCAAAGACTGTAGTTGGTACTGTGACAGTCAGTGGGACCTGAAGCGGGATCCGTGTTCGAATTTGGCATTCGTGACATGATCGCACGTGTGCATGGACTTGGGTTCGAAGGTGAGGCCAGAAAAAGCGGAGTTTGATCGTTTCGAGTGTGGGAAGTTCCCCTCGATGACCCAGCATCTCGTGGGCCTGAGTGAGGATCTCAATTCGACGGTTGGGTTCAAAGATGACCAGTAATGGCATCTTATCTCCGTTTTTCTGGAACATCTGATCTCCCTTCATGAAATACAGGGAGGCCTTTTTGAGGAATCTACGCTTGGCTTGAAGTCTCCGTGCTGAGTCAGCTTGGTTGAAAATGGGGAGTTGGAGGGTAATTAGGAAGTGGCGGATTTCAAATAAAAGAGAATCGAAAGGTGATAAGGCTGGGGAGACCTGGTTTATATAAACCGAAGCCGTGGGGAAGGATGGGAGTGGAAGTGTTGGCATAGTGTGATGAGCATAGAGAGAGAGGAAATTAGCTGTGGGAGTCTCGGTGCTGTATGCAAGGAGGGAAATATCGTCGAGCCACGAATCATCGTGATCTTCAACAGTCTCGCCTTCACCGAGCTCTCGTCGTGAAAGTGCATCCGGGGCATGGAACGTTTTGCCAGGGACGTGGATGAGGTTGAAGTCAAAAAGAAGTATGCCTTGTATCCAACGGTTGATTGCGGCATTGGGCTGGAGATCAGGGGCATTTAACATTCCCTTGATATATTTTGCATCCACTTCTATATTCAACCTCTTGATGCCGAAAAGATAGAGGCGCCAGTGCTGAAGGGCTCTGTATAACCCGTACAGCTCGAGTTTTGGTTGTGAATATCTGCCTTCTCGCTCGTTGAATGGGAGGGAGCCGTATCGAGCAGGTCGTCTACGTCCATTAGTGTCCTCTTGTGCCAAGACAAAACCGGTTCCGTATGGGCTTGAGTCGACCGAAAAATAGATTTCACGATCTGAGGTATAATCGATATTGACAAGTGCCGGTGGTGAGGTGACGAGTTTCTTAATCCTCGCGAAAGCTGTTTCCTGTTCGGGTCCCCAGAAGAAGTCTTTGGTCTTGTGGAAGAGTTGGGATAAGGGTTTTACGAGCGTCGAATAACCCTCAATCCAATTTCGAACTCCACCACACAGGCCAAGGAAGCGACGAGCAGATTTACCATCTGTGAGGCGAGGCCAGTTGAGAATTTTCTCAATGCGATTCGGATCAGGAAGTCGTCCTGTCTGGTTACAGATTTGTCCAACTATCAAGACTTCAGGTCGTGCGATTTGACTCTTTTTAGCGGAGAATGTGCCGCCTGCATGACCAATTCGGTGCATTATGCGGTGAACGTCAAGTCCGTGTTCCCACACAAATCGGCGGATGCCTGGATTGGATTTCAGCACCTCAGGCTTGCCATCTTCATCTGGATACTGTGTTGTAGGTCCTTTGATTGGTAAATCATCGATGAAGATATTGGCAACATTTGGTATTTCATCCTGCAAGAGAAAGACCATGCATTGTTGGAACTCGGTGGGAGAATTCGTAAAGCCCATGGGAAGACAGGTGAGTCGCAGGAGACCCAATGGCGTCATGAACGCCGTTAAATCACGACTAGATGGGTGGACTTTTCGTGCATCAAATCCCCAGAAGAGGTCGAAGACTGTGAATATTTGACACCCCGCATAGGGCTGCACAAATTCGTCGAGAATGGGAGGTACACCGGCATCTCGGACTGCAACCTTGTTTAAGGGTTGCAAGTCGTGAACCAATCGAAGGGAGCCATTTTTCTTGAGTACACAGAACCATCGTGATCGATAAGCACTCTGCGAATTTTCGTATACACCGTGACCGATTTTAACTTTCAGAAGTTCGATGACCTTGTCGAGAATTCCCGGGGGAATCGGAATGTTCTTGAATACCCATGCCGTGTGTTCGATAACTGGGTAGATGTAGGGTGAGAAATAATCTTCTCGGAACGTTCCGCGATCGGTTTCTTCGAAGGCCAGGGCATGCTCATTGAGGTGCATGATGTGCTCGAACAACTTTACTTCTTCATGCCATAAGGATCCATCGGAATTGACATTCAACAAATCCATTCGTTCGCGGGATATTTTCGCGGTGGGTGAATATTCGGGTGGATTGGTGGGTAGCTGGGGAAGGGATTTGAGAGGGTCCTCGGGGAAGCTACGCCTCGTGCGAGCATATTCGGGGTATGCCTGGGCAAGAGGTTTGACTTTCTGCCCGACTTTCTTGTATGCTGTGAGTGCTTCGACGGCTCCACCGTCATTAACTGTCATTGGAATCAAGATGTCGCCATCTTCGAGATCCAAATCTGTCAACGAGATATAGATTGGTTCCGTTTCGGCACCTTCGGGAGCGGGATTTGAATGCGGCGGGCCGGCTTTTGACTTCGGCGGAGTTAGCGGAGTTGGCGGAACTGTTCCGTGGGAAGTGCCGAGACCGGCGTGGGGAAGGGGTAATTCGTCGGTAACCTCCTCAACAACTCGTGCAAAGTGTACTGGGTATCTTCCAGGTACAAAATGCTTCTGAGTGCTTCTATTGAGTGGTTCGGGGTGGAGGAAGCGGTCCATATTTGCAGTCACAAATGGATTGCGGTACGTAAAGGCGCACACAACAACTATTGATAAGTACAATGCCAGTTTTACGCCATAGCGGGCCAAGAGCTCGGACAAGTAGACTGCGGGAGAGGTGGAGGTGAGCATGGATGTTATACACAGGGAGAGGAAGAGAGTTGAGGCGAGAGAATGATGCAGGGACACCATTAGCAAGTTTAAGGTCGTTGCCACGACCATTGAGGTGGTAGTACATGGGAGTAGGAAGGAAATAATTCTGGGAGGGGATCTGATCGTAATGTGCCAGATATTGGGAAGTGGATGGAGTGGGAATGAAAAGGGTGCCTGGAACATGAACGCTATCATTCCGCGGGGCACAGGAAAAATCAAGACAAGGAAAAAGAAGAAGTCGGAATAGAGCAGGGAATTGAGGGGGCATGGAGTAGTGGTACACATCGAAAAAGAAACTAGAGTCGCATGGGGTGGTGGTACATGTCGAAAAGTCGGAAATAGGAGACGCAGAATATTCGTGTCAGACTGAGGACCAAAGTTTCAGACAGAAGAGCCAGAATGAGGAGGAATTCGGAGTCATGGGAAGGCCTAGTTGGAGTCGTTGGAGCGGAATCCATCGGGAGTCTCTACATCGCGGGACATAGAAGACAGATCATCGTCATCGGAGCCATATGGAGATTCGAAGATAGGGATGGTTTCGATCTGATCAAAGATGCGGCTGAGGAACATACGTGATAGGGCCGTCTGGTATGGCGAAGTCATTTCGGTGAACTTTGTCACACTCTCGTCCAATTCGTTGTAACGCTGGCTCGGACGAATGTGCTTCAACGCCCTTACTGCATTGCGAAGAAAATCGACCTCAAAGGTGTGCATAAGAGGGTGGTAAAGAGGGTCGCCCGTAAGCACATCTCCGGGGTATGGCAATGGAAGAGATGGCGTCGAGGTGACGATGAAGGTAGATGGGAGACGAGTCATGCTGTCCCATTTGGACCGAATCAGGCATTGCTCTTGGTAGTGTTGAGCATAGGCATGTGTGTTCCGAGTTCCAAGTACGTCGTCCTTGCAGAGAAGCACAACACCTTGCAGAACCTCGTCTATCTGCTGGCGCACACCAGCCTGAAAGCGGGTGAAAAGGTCATCTTGGTGGATACGATACTCCTGAGAGTACGGGATGACTTGGAGGTGCAAGGGAGTAGCGGCCGTGATTCGGAGCTGTTTGATCGTCTGGCTTTCGAGGTGGTACGAAATAATCTCGTAGCCTGTCCTGATGAAGGGCTCCCAGGCTGCGTGGTCGTGAACACCCTCCCGATGAAGAACATGAAGCTGAGGAGGCAGCTCGAGTACATGCAGATAGTTGATATAAAGCTTGGTTCCGGGGAGCTGAGTGTGTGGTTCATGGAACGCCTCCTCGTGATCAACCTGCTTCGCAAGCATGACGACGAGGATTTTTGGGAGAGCAGCTTTGCCATCATCGTTGTAATAAACCTCGATTTCGGAGTGGATACGATTGTCCCGACGCCGGGCCCATTCTCGCAGCTTCAAGCGTGGATCCATAGGAGGATACATCTCTGTGTAGGTCCGAGAGAGTTCGAAGACTGCACCAGCAGACTGAACTGTCTTATCCAACAGGCTGCGTTCGCGAATGGGGGCCTTCCAAAGATACGAGTGATGTGGTTCAATGGGAGACTCCGGTACTGGTGCGAGCGCAGGATTAACTGCAGCAGGTGCAACACCACGTGAACGCTGCACAGGGATGGGACGGCACGGAATGGGACGTGGAAGCGAAAAGGGAACCGGGAGTGCGCTGATCTCGCGGAAAGGAACTGGGCTGGCCTCGCGGCGACGCTTCGGAACACGACTCGGGATGGCAGTGCGCTCGGGCAGGCCATGATTATGCGGGCACTGTGCCTGTGAGTGCATGGCACCGTCACAAGCAAAGCATGAGTCTGGTGCAGGTCTGCGCAACATGGGGATAGGAATAGACACGGGTGTCCGAAGAATCTGCTGGATGGGCGTGTTCACAGGAGCGTCAAGTAGCTCCTGGAGGCGAGTGGGTCGACGACGAGAAGGAATTGCATAGCCAGTATCAGAGACAACCTCCGTGGGGGCAGCCCTAGATTGACCGGAGTCTGCTCGTGAATTAGCATAAAGGTTGAGTTCTTCGATGCGTCGTTGCATACTGTAACGCCCCGTCAAATCGTTGGGCCCTTCTGCAGACTGCACTTCATCACGGCCCGGAGTTCCAACATTACTGGAAGGGGAACTCGAGACATAGATGGGGGAGATGGCAGAATATTGCAGAGGTGAAGAAGGAACATAGGGTGGAGAGGAAGGAGAGTAGCGAGGAGAATAGCTGCGCGGCAACGCGATTGATCCGTGCCCGTCGGACATTTCCGAGCTCAAAATAGGCACGAGCGACACGTTGAATAGGAAGTTGGAAGGTGGAAGGTGACCAGTGAAGACAAGCGAAAATTCAGGGAGGTGGCGGAGAAGGCAGAGTACAGAATAGATGAATCGAGTTGGATCCTGGTTGTGGAAGATGGCGTTGGGGATCAACTGGGGTCGCAGCTGGAAATACAGTCTTATAAGACAAATTTCATGGTCGGTCAGATGGCCAGTGATATTGTCTCGGATCGATTCCAAAAAATAATTGGGGTTGGTCCCGATTCTTCGGATATCAAACTGCCCTGGGGCGCTTCGATCCGAATCTCGGAGGCTCTTTTCGGTAATCCCGCAGATCTGTCCCGTGGTCAATTTAGAGTTTGATCGGACTCGGTGTGACGTGATCAGCACAGCAATTCGGTCTAGAAAGGCCTGCGGGGTGAGCCGCCAGTGCATGCCGAGCCAGACAAGTTCTGGATGCATCACAAGAAACCCTTGAATAGAGCTTTGTGATAGCGGACTGATTATGGCAGGGAGTGGATAGAAAACTGCGAATTTTGCGGGATCTGTGGCCAAAAGGGGGATGAAAGTTGTGTTTGGTGCATCTGTGGGATCTTCGACGACCTCGTAATTCTGTAAATTGTAGAAGGCCGTGTAGTAGGTGTGGACTGTAACATCACTGAGTCCAGAACCCGGGTGTGAGGATGATATATCTTCCAGTAAATGATTTGCATCTCGGCTGAAATCTCCGAGTTCTGTTGACCAATCATTTACATTTTCAAACATGCCCGAGTGTAGGAGGACTTCGCAGGTTGGGCATAGTGGACTCTGGTAGGCAGAGTAGACAGGAGTGCAGACAGGGAGCGGAGGAGAAGTGATAGTGCTGGGAGAAGGAGGAGGGGTGAAAAGTGGAGGCATGTCCGGATCATCTGAATCAGAATCAGGGTCACCAAAAATTTCGACTTCAAGTTGGGACTGTGGTAGATCTGAAGAGGATTCCTTGTTGGTACTGCCTTCAGAAGGGGATGATATTTCGACAAGGGATGAGTCCGAGCTCGAAGATTTGCTGTCAGATGGAGATGAGTTGATTACTTCAACCATGAAACTTCCGGGCATCGGGACCGCGGAAGTCTCGCTGTGATTGTTGGAAGGATCGGGGTTATCGTCCCCTTCATCAACCAGTAATTCATATCTGTTGTCTCCTGAGTCAGGGTCCTTGAAAACAAGATATGTGCCGTCGCGCCGTTCTTCGATTGAGACATAATTGCCACGCTGCCAAGGTCGACCTAAAAGAACTTCGAATGGGACCTTTTCTCCCACCCAGAAGCTGGCTGTGGTCTCGACACCACCCATGATCATCGAAACATCCTTGAGATAGCCTCGAAGCTGTGCTTGACCGCCGTTGGCATCACCCATGTTGATGTGCCTGGTAATATCCATCGAGTAGTGCGACATATAACTTCTCCATGCTGCCCGAGAGACAACATTGAGCATGGACCCTGTGTCCACAATAGCTATAACTGTCTTGCTGTTAATCTGGACTTGAAGCCGAATGAGGCGTTGACGATCCCGCGTGATAAATGTGGCAGCTACAATTGAATCCGGCCTCTTTTCCGGCATCCTAGATGGGATTTGGGGTTCGGCATTCATTACAGTGATGTCATGACAGGCGGCGTGAGATATTTCCTCGGCTAAATTCGTTGCTGCGACGTTGCGCACACCGTTTTTCAGCCGGAGAACATCAATGAAAGCATTGGATAGGACTGGTGAGACTGCAAGGACTTGGCCTGTGCTGAGTTCTATCTTGTTATTCAAGAGCTGGTTGAGAACATCTTGGGGATTGATATAGGACGAGACAGCTGACTGCCGCGGACCGGCCCGTTTTGACAGCTTGGGAGGCTGATTTGCCGCCTTCAGTACCTGATCGGGGTCTTGCGATTGGACTTCATTGTCTTCCATGATAATGTCTTCTCGGGAAAAATCCACTCGATGGTCAATCTGGTCTACAGGATGCTGTGCAGGAATGGAAGCTGCTTCTCCATTCTCCTGTTTGATGTGGTTCTCGGGCCCTTTCTTGGTTGCTTTGACACTGTCTGGGATACCCTCGAGTTCAGACCCTGTTTTCTTTACATGGGCCCGAGTATTCGGACGTGTGCTTCCTTCTGGCACCTGATACGGAACAGCGCGATGGAGTTTATCCGAGGATCTGGTGACTGCAAAAATTCTTGCCAGCTCTTCATCGGAAGTGGTGGCTTGAATATACACCGGCATAATAGGTGCTTCAGTTGCTTCTTGGTTGCAATCAACAGGAACCGTTGCGGCATATGTGAGATTGGATTGTGCAGCCTGATTGGGCTGTCCGAGACGTTCTGCACGTTGACGGAGGTAGGCATTATGCAAAGTTTCTCCTTGCTGATTAAACCTTCTGAGCAAGGATCCATCTTTCCATTCGATACCGCGCTCTCCGCGCTTGAGATCTCCTTTGCTGATAGGGTCTGCCATAACTGGGCATTCCCACAATCCGTGTCCTTTGTCACCACAGCCCCAGCAGGTTCTTTCGGCTGGCTGTAACTGTGGTTGATTTGCATTCGGGTTCTGCCCGAATTGATTTGGAGGTTGGACATATCGGTTGTTGCGGAAATTGTTAGGAGGAAGAGGAGGCTGTGGTGCATGCACAGTCAAGTTTGGTGCACGGACACAGCGGGCGACAAGGGGATCCAGGCTGGTAGCCCGATAATAAAGATAATTATATTCCTTGTCGTCGAGACTCATGTTACTGAGCCTCTTCACCAGGTCACCGACTTCAGAAGAGTTATCGGGCACAGTGGGAGGGACTTCAGTGGGCTTGGAGATGATAGTCGGTGTGTATGAGTCCTTGGTGCGCTTGACCTTCTTCTTGGGTGCTGGCTTGGACTTTGACTTCTTGGACTTTTTCTTCTTCTTGTACTCAAATTCGTCTTCTGAGTCTGAGTACTCAGAATCCGAGCTATCTGAGTCTGATTCCAATTCGGAGTCTTCTGAGTCTGAGTCGTCCGAGTCAATATCTGCATCAAATCGCCCGTGCTTGAATTTGGCATCACCAACACCTATAATTTCGTCTTCGGTGAAAGGAACGCTCATGTCGCGTTTGGGATCCTTGGCAAGAAGTCTATTCTCGATAAGGGATCGGAGACGAGAGTGGATGCCATGCCAAAGATATCTGGCACTCTCCTTCTCGTCAATGAGTTTCTGGTGAACAAGCCATCCTGCAACTCGGGTGAATTGGCGCAAATATTTTCGCCAGGTGCTCATGGATTTGATGGGCATCTTGCGCCATTTCTCCGTGAGCTTGCGTAGATCAGCAGGTCTGTGGCGCTGAAGGTCTTTGTCTGCATCGAACATGTGTTCCATGTCTGTACACAGGACCGACCAGTTGGGAGTGGAGTAATGTTTCATCCCTTCGAGGATGTGAAGGACATTGCGAGAGCAATATTCGGCCATGCATTCAACCTTTTCAATGTCTGAGAAGACATTGTTCTGGGTGAATAATTTGTCACAGTGCGAGATAAATTTGGTAACGTCGTGGGCACGGCCCGTGAATTTCTTGGGAGCACCTCTGCTTTGAAGAGGAGGCATGTCGATGCGGCTGCGGGGCCGCGTAGCAGGTGGTACGTTGGTAGCAGTAGTGGTAGACATTGTGTGTGGGGATAGGTGATAGGTAGAGGCGGTGAGGTTGTTGTGAGGGAAGGATGCGTGAATGGGCTAGCACGCAGGAAGGATTGATTATCGATAGTAGAACCCCCTCGCGGTGGGCTCCAGATGTGACGGCGTATAAAAATACTATCACGTATCGATAAGATGTATCGTTAATCACAATACGTGATTGAGTGGGTCCAGTATCGAAAACGGTCCTGCTGCGATGCTAGACAGTTCACGTTCCGAAGAACGAAGGATACCAAAGTCTTTTGGGAGTGGGTTCGGTTTCTGAGGAACGTACACGCAGGGTGTATGCTTCCACTGAAGTTCCGTCTGGGACGAGTGAACCTACAGAACAGAGAAGTCAATGTAGTTAGAATGAAAAGATACTAAACAGGTGGTCTCGTTCTTTTCGAGGACCAGAGGATGTTTAGGCAGTAAGCAGAGTACAGGCGAAGTTTGTGCAGAGTGGAGTTCAAAGCCCGTTTCGATTGTGTGAGAGGGAGGATACAAAAGATGGGGGAACTCTTTTTACATGAGGTAGCTACAGGTCTTTTATACAAATGAAAAATATCTTGGCATCAAAATATGGAGAGAGTGAGTCAGAATATTAAAAGTGAGTCAAGAGCAAGAACAATAAGCTAATTGTCTTTAGCTATGATGTCATGAGTCCGGCTCCGGATAGAGAACAATAAGCCTTTTGTTCCATCTATTTTTGGTGTCTCGAGTCATAGAATGGAGAGGCTTGCTATTGTGAGCAGCAAAATGCGAGTTTATTGTTCTATTGTTTCACGTGGAATGGAGGCCTGTGCAGCCAATGAACAGCGGGTTCCTGGCCATGCGGTCCTCGATCATGATCGATGAATTTTGAAGGGAAATTGCCTGGTTAGGACTCTGGAGGTTTTGATGTCCAAATGTGGCATTATTAAGAACCGAGTGATGGGTACGGGGTGATGTGGAAGTCCGAAATGGCCGATGCAGTCTTTGGCGGTTCCACATATTCATAAATAAACATTTGCAGGCTTGGATTGAGAACCTATTTTGTTGTAATCCATGCGAGACCAATTTATTGGTGTCACACCGGATCCTCCTTCTATGCCCCACCGCAGTATCGATTCAAGAAGGTTAAAACTTTCCTCAACAGCACGCTCTCTCCTAGATTTTCCCTGAATTCTCCAACTCTCCTTCCGTCCGTAGCGGACGACCACCATATCACTGAATCTCGGGACGTATCCGCGGCCTTTCTGTTTTGAGAAGCTACATGTACGCACGTTTTATTTTTGCCACTTCATCGTCATGAACTGTTGCAACTGGCGCTAGAACAGAGAAACGCAGGGCATCAAGCGCGGAGAAGTTTCGAATGAAGGCCCCTTCTTGGGGTGTAACACAATTCCTTAAATGTGGAGCGTTACTCCAGTGTCCGCTGCACCTTTCTACTTCGACTTGCCTTGGAACAGACTTCTTTGCACATCTGCCTCTCAGTCGACAGCCAAATTTCCGTTAGGAGATCTTGCCATCGCGTTGGGAAGATCTCGCCCTCCACCCAAGGGGTCTCGCGGCAATTTCCCGGCTTTCCGAACCTCGAGTGGATTACTAACACCTCTGAGCTTCTGGGCTGGGATCATTCAAGAACGCTAGAATAGCGTCCTGTGACGTACGGCATATCTGGTCTCCTCGGGATCCCGGTGCCGCACACCCACCAAGGAGAAGGCACGCAATATCACCGCCAGGTTGACGAAGCTCCCCTGGTAACTTGAGCTAGAACACGAAGCCAAGCGCATCCGGCGTGAGAACCCCTCATCGCTTCGCTAGTGTCACTTTCATACCTATTCCATAAGATTCCTCGACTGGGCAGATACTCATTAAAAGTCGAGTGAACTGGCGCATCTTCTCCGATTCTCAAAATCAACTTTGGTTCAGTATTCATCTGATTTTCGAACATGTCCCACATACTCAGAGCGGAGCGGAGCACGCCCAGCTCGCCGTTCTCCGGACGCCAGAGCGCATCTATAGGTGAGAAGCCCCCGCCTTGCTTCCCTGGTTTGACTTTTGATACCTATTCTAGTAGGACCCCGCGGAGGGCGAATACAAATACTAATCGAAGAGATGTGAACTGACTTCTCCTTCTCAGATTGTCGGCTCGATATTCACTGGAAGCGGTAAGACCTATTTACTCTCATTGGACGCACGATTCACCTTCGTAACTCCACTAGAATCAAGTCTCGCTCGTTCTAGTCTAAGACCGTCGTTCCTTATCGTCGATCCTCTCACTTCTAAGTTTGGCGACGAAATTCCCGCAGATCTTCACGGCGAGTGATATTGTCGAAAACCCTACATCCCATCTGCAAACTTGTTCCGCCTAATCGACGCGGAACGGAACGCAGCTCACGCCATGCCGTGTCCTCCGAATCTCCAAATCTGGGCGATAGGTGGTGTTCTAGCCGAATATAGGCATCTGCGCTCACCGTTATCTGCGGCGGCCACCCGAGGCACTGCCTCCTTCGTCTTGGTTCGAAGTCGTGCCTTCTAAGCATCTTGCAGATCGAGTTTTGGATCGAACTCCTCGTATGGTAGGTAGCTTTCGCTTCTATCTCCTTACACCCACGCTGTCCGACGCTGATACCCCCAGTCTGATAATGAGACCCATTGAAGATAGTGCGCAGGCAGATCAATTTTCTGAGCTTCTAGGCACGGCGAGAAGTCGGAGAAGCCTGGGACAGAGATTCGGTCTCGCGTGGTATGCGCATGACAGAGATTACTGAAACTTGAGATATGTATAAAACATTGCCGCCTCCGGGATGTTCTCTGACTTTGCCTCCCGGTTCCATTGGATCATCGGCCAACCGTACGTGCCCCGACGCTGCAGTTCAAACTGTCCGGACTCTGGCCGGCATGCTGCCAAGGCCAAGCTGAATTAACGTGACATCCTCCGACTCTCGGGCGAGAAGTTGGCCGAGAACAGTCATACCTGCCTTATTTAAACCGCCGAATTGAACGATCTCCGACGCTAAAATCAAATGGACCTGGTATCCCGGACTTGCACGGTCGGTGACAGTCGGCGACAGATGTACCTGGTTTCCCGACGTATACGGACTCGGACTCGGCGCGAGCGGTGAGCGAGGGAGACTCATTGAATGACTGTGTCTACCTTTCCGCCACATACCTTACTATCCATGTGCGATGCACTCTACAGGTGACCCAGATCTCCGCAGCCCCGGATTGCAAATTCATTTCTGATCTGGCTTTCTCGAACACACATGAAAATGGCAAGGCTCACACCTCCCCTCGTAGCTCACCAAGTGTGAAAGAGTACCACCCCCCGCTGAAGTTCGAACCCGAATACCTCGACTGCAGCAGTTGAACCGCAGCTTCTGAATGCTAAATCCTATGTACGTATTTCCGCACCGTTATCAATGTCCATTCATTATATCTCTGACTATGTATCTCCTCATCATCATTCCATTCCGGCATATGGAGATGTCACCACACAATACTAGTGACCTCGGGCGCCTTGGCATTCCCGAGGATCGGCGTCGGGGATCGGGGTCCTTGTATGACTGTGGGGGGGGGCGACGGCGCGGCGATAGCTATCACTCGTATGTCCTATTGGCATGCATGCTTCACGTACATATATCACGCCTTGTATAAGTGGTGGTGGGTGCGGTGCCATCGATGCTAGGTAGGTGGTAGGAGTTTGCCTGGTTCGAGAATAAAACCCGGTTGTTGGGAATGAACAGCAGTAGTACACTGGCAGCGACTGGCTACGATTGTATTCTGAACACCTACATCCATTAACATTCTCGGCTGTGGGACGGCGCATTTGGATCTAACCTCTCATCTCATCGTCCTCCCGTTGATTATATTTAGCAACTTAGCAGCTAGATCTACCGATGGATATTTGAAACCTCACCATCTTCTAAGTTTGGGTCTAAATATATGTTCATCTATCTCTCTTTATCCGTCGCCTACAAATACAAACTGGAAGAATCACACCCTCTACCCCCGCGACGGCACCCGGGAAAAATGGAGAGTCAACTATGTCCATCAATCTAGCACCGTTACTGAACGAAGTCGTGTTCACTCTGCCCTTCCGTCGGCGGCAGTGAGCTATAATGATTTTTTGCTATGTCGCGTGGCAGTGTGCATGCCAGGAGGCAAAAAACAACATAGCGGTAAGTATCGATACTTGAAGGAGAAGGTGGATTTGTGGAGGTTAAAAATGATTGAGACTGATTCGCGATAAGGATTCGAGGGGAAGGGTGGTGAGTAGTCTAACATACTCGCCAACTTTGCAAAACTTAAAGGGAACATCACGTGCCCTCCCGTCGCGTTCGGATCGACCAATCATACATAAACAACGCGACACTGACTCATCGCGCCCACTGTCACCGCCAATGTCAAAGTGAGTCAGATTGGGTGAATTCCATAGCAAAAGGGCAGCCCCGGCGGGACTCGAACCCGCAATCTCAAGCTATTCACTGTCGTCCTAATAGAATGCCCATGTCGTACCCATTAGACCACGAGGCTGCCGCCAATGTTGGAGTTGAGAGGTCTCACTGAATGTTTCCCACGTCTCTATCTTCCTCACGCTGAGTAAATCCCCTGTCGTCGAAGCCCGATGACGAAGTTGCGACGTTCGCCGCTCACATTAGGGTAGGGGTGACTCTGTACTGTGAATCATTGACAACTACACCCAAAGGCTTAAGCCCCTCACCTATACCTCTTCAATTTATTTCTAGGGTCTGTCAAACGTCTGCACTGGGGAATCAGCCCCCGAGTACCTTTTATCCCTCGAAAACACGACTTCATATGCTGATATTTCGATAACTGTGGTGCCCATACGCAATTCAGAAACTCAACGCTGTTGGAGTACCGCCCTCCTAGTCTGATTTACTGCACCTCTCTGGACCCGCAACGTTTCGATCTGCGCTGAGCAAATGAACGTCCCATTGGAATCTAAGGAAGTAAGGAAGTTTATTACCTTTGTAGCCAGGCTGGATTCGAGGGACAATTTGACCGATTTCTTCAGCGCAATCAATATTGGTTACATCCTATTACATTCTAGCATCCATCCAATTCAATCAACATACCGTACCTGCCATCTGAACTCAGGTCGGGAGCACTTACGTGTAGTAGTACTGTAGCAGTATTTTTGACTTTATCATCCTATCCCACAAAAACGAACTCGCCTGCTCCACAGCGCCACACGACACAGCGCCACTGAAAACTACCCTTCTTAACTTAATCAACATGACGCAAAAGGAACAGACACCCTTATCGTGGAGTCCTGGAGAACACCTCGCGCGTCGAGCAGCATACACTAACTCGATTTGGCGGTGAACCGTGAGATAGATCGTCCAGCGTCGACGTCGCGCGCCACACATCGATTCATGTGGGGCGATAGGTGGAGTGGAGTGGGTGGCATGTCAGAGCAGAGAGCAGCAGCGCTAACTCAATTTGGCTCGGAGGCGGTGAGGTAGATAGAGACGGGTCGACGTCGCGAGTAGGGCGGTGGGAAAAGTCAACAACTGCGTCACAGGCACCGTTCGCCAACTCAAGCTCAATCTCAAGCGTCGACAATGCAAGAATCAAAAAAATCATATTTTAGAGCAAAAACGTACGCTAGCAATACCTATCCAACGCGTAGCCGTAGCAGTCGTAGCAGTTAGTAGTATAGTACACCATTCACCCCGTCTCCCTCACCTCCAACACGGACCACCAACCGCAGCGCACCACCAAGCACAAGAGCAACAACACGACACGCGCAATTTAATGCCACGTCCCAACCGGCGGCCCAAAGATCTCGCCGGGCGCGAGACTGATGAGCGGCGTCTTGCGCCCGTCGGCGGTGTTGAGCCACACGGAGTTGCCCCACCACGACTGGATGGTGTTGAGCCCGATCGTGCCGTTCTTCGGGTATTGCAGGATGAAGAAGATGAGCACGGCGGAGACGGCCACGCCCGAGTCGAGCGCCGCGGAGAGGACGTCTGCGTCGTTGTGATCAGTCAAAGTATCTAGTGAAGGAGAAAGAAAGAAAGGGACGAGAACTACTTACAATTGTACTTTGTCCACCACGCAAAATGACGGCGCCGAATGACATACTGGAAGATGAACCCGACGATCGCCCACGGGACGTAGTTGTTCGAGTTGGCGGGGGGGATGAGCCCGGTGCCGGAGAAGATGACGGGGAAGTTGAGGTACCGCAGCCAGCTGTTCGGCCACTTGAGCGTGCAGAGCCACGCGATGAGCGGGCACAGGAAGCCGATGAGGAAGAAGAACGTCAGCGCGTAGTAGATCTGGCCGGAGGAGACTGGCGGGCGCGTTAGTTCGTGTCGTGGTGCGTATATTATAATAAATAAAGAGAGGGAGAGGGGAGGAGGGAACGCACATTGGCGCCGGGGCCCGATGACGCCCCACACGATCGAGGCGGTGCCGAACACGACGGTGCTGGGGCACCAGAAGCCGTCCTTCTGCGAGCGGTCGCACATGTCCTCGATGTTGGTGAACATCCACGCCTGCACGCCGAGCTGCACCGTCCCGGCGACGATCGTCGCGATGACCTGGCTCGTGAACATCACCCGCGGGGGGATCTACGCGGGGGCCGTTCAGCGTCGAGGTACACGGGAAAAAAAAAAAAGAAGGCGGAGGGAGGAAGGAAGGGGCACACCTTCATGTAATGCCCGAGCTTAAAGTCCGACGTGAACTGGAGGGCCTGCGCCATGGTGATGTAGCCCCAGGTCTTGAACATCCTACCGAAACATCAAGCAAGGCACGACGCGGGAACGACAAAAAACAAACAACGCACATCATAGCGATGGGACGCCCAGGGAGCGCGTACCCAATGATGAGCTCCGTGATCACGTTCAGCCCGACCTGCTGGTTCGTAATCGCCTGGATCATGCCGATGGGGATCACGTAGACGAACGCTGGCGGCGTGCGCGTCAATAACCACACCATAGCAGAAGGGAAGGGAAGAACGCACAAATCACCAACGCCAAAATAAAGTACTGCACAGGGAACTTGGTATCCCACACCTCGATGCTCACCACGCCAAACACAAACATCGCGACAAAGATGATCGCGTACCACCACTCGGGCACCTGCGGGTACACGGCCATGAGGCGCGCGTGGATGTCGGGCTGCTCGTGCATCGCGCGGCGGGACTGCGTCCAGATCTGCTTGCGGAAGAAGAGGAAGGCGTGCGTGATCGTGGCGGTGATGGAGGCGAAGGAGAGGCCGTAGGAGATGGAGAAGGTCGTGGAGAGGAAGATGGGGGAGTAGGCTTCGTATTTGGCTTGGTCGAATTCCTGTGTGCGGAGTGAGCATGCGGGCGAACGAAGTGAGCACGCGGGTGAAAGTGAGCGCGGGTGGGAGGGGCCACGGAAGAGCGGGGTGGGAGGGAGCACGCGGACGAGCGCGGCTAAGAGAAACCAACATACATCATTCGTAAGAATCATCGAAACATTATAACTCGCCCCCGTATTGTCGAACGACCCGCCCGACGAGATCGGCATGTACTTGGCGTAGAACGTGTTTGTGAACTGCGTTTAAATGTCAGCGTTCATTTTATTTCAGCGTTATTTTATGGAAGCGTCAGGCTCGGGCGTAGAAAAGAGAGCGTAGTTGAAAACGCGAAGCATAACGGTAACGGCATCCCGCGACAGCGATCGACGAACAAAGAAGGGAAGAGCTATATAAAAAGGCAAGGCAAGCGCCATCCCCATAACAAAAGAAGCGCAGATCAGCGCGGGAACGCCGACACTGGGGTGGGGTGGGAACGGCGACGGGGATACTACGGGGATGGAGAAGTGGGAGCGGGAGTGAGGAGCGCCGGATGGGAAGGCGGAAGCTCACTGGGGGTGGTAGTCTTGCGACAACACATGGGATGAGAGGGAAACAGAATAGAGGCGCGGGCGCCGTCGGTCGCGGCGACGCGCCGTACGACGAACGCATACATCGTGCTTGCGCCAGCGAGGGAAGAGGCGCGGGGAAAAACAAAAATAGTCCACGGCGAAAAACATAGAAAGATATAGAACGGAAGATAAAAGGGAAGAGAAAAGATAAAAGGAAAGGCACGCACATACAACGCGGGCGTGAGGATCCAGAAGAAGAAGACGAACCCGGCGGCGATGTTCGCCTCGGCCCACCAGGGCGTCGCGAGGGGGGAGCCGATGTACCTGGGGGGTGTCAGGATGTGTTGATAGTTTGACGACATGAAAACGGGGGATGCAAAATGCAAAAAATGGGGGGCAAGAGGTGGAGAAAGGGAGAGGTGGAGAAGCGGGGAGGGGATAGAGGGATGGGGCAGGAGGGAAGAGGCGGAGAAGAAAGAAAGAAGGGAGAAGCGCGACGCCGCTGGACAGCGGAAGGAAGCATAGGCGCGCGCACGACAACGCGCGTCACCGGTGCGCCACATCGTGCAAGTCGACCATCGAGTCGCGGGGCCACGCACGCAGCCAACCACCAAGTTGTGGGGCCGCCGTCAAACGAATGCCGTGCGTGCGTTCCGCCCAGCGCACCACGCCCACTCCCACCGCCCGACTCCGGCTCCGTCCCCTCCGCGGCCGAACTCAGCACCCAAAAAAAACGCGCCCCCCCATTTCTTCTTCAAAAGCAACCCCACCAACAAACTCGAACAAAAAACTCCAACAGAAGCAGAAGGGGGGCGGAAGGGCGAAGAACGAAACGAAACAGAAGGGGAACGGAAGGAAGGAAGGAAGAACAAAACTCGAACAAAAAACTCGGAAACGTCGCGAAGGAAGGGAGACGGCGACGGGATGCGACGTAGAGAACGCGAAGGAAGAACCAACGCACGTAATCTGACTCCAATCAAACGTCACCATGCCCATCGCGAGGCCGTAGTTGACGCCGAAGAGCTGGTTGACGACGACGTTGTCGGGGACGATCCAGCAGACCCAGGAGAAGAAGGAGAGGCCGGTGAAGAGGTAGCCTGGGGGGGATAAGGGGGTTAGCGAGCACAAGGGGGTTGGTGGAGGAGAAGGGGGGCGAGAAGAGAAAGGGCAAAAAAGGGAAGGGAAGGAAAGGGGGAAGGGGAAAGAGAGGGAAGGGAGGAACAAGACACAACGGAATGGGGATGGAACGAAAAATAATATCAATCGACGGGGCGCCGCGAACCGCCAACCGCCAACCCACCGCGCGGCGCACAACGCGCGCGACGCGCCTCGACGCGCGGCGGGGCGGCGGTGCAACACGAACGCGAGCAAAAAACAGAACGCGGCAGCAATTTTTTCAAGACGAAAGAAGCTCCACTCACCCGGCACCAAATACCAACAAACGCCCGCGCCCCACGCGATGTAGAAGAACTTTTCGCGGGAGAAGCCGCCGCGGGAGCCGACGCCGGCGTATTGCTGCGCGTGGAGGGTGTTGAAGAGGGCGCAGGTTACGAGGTTGTAGGGCCAGACTGCGAGGCGAGCGAACGAAGTGAGTGAGTTTTTTTTGATATAGAGGAAGACGAGAGAAGGAAGAGAGAGGGAAGAGGGAAGAGGGAAGAGAGAGGAAGGAGACAGAGACAAAACGCACTCATCGACGGAGGCTGGACGAGGAAGCGGCGCGCAATCCCGCCAATCGAAAACCCGATGAGCTGCGTGGACATGACGACCATCCACTGGTAGCTGAAGTTGTATGTTTGGTTGTAGTAGACGCGCTGGACGGCGACGATGTCGGTCGCGTAGGCGGAGCCGGAGCCGACGGAGGCCATGATGGTTATGAGGACCTGCGGGGGGTGAGTGGTTCCGCATGGCTCGAGGAGGGAAGAAGGAAGAGAGAGAGGGAGGGAGGAGAAAACGCCACGCACATGCTCCTTGATGGAGAACGGGCCGGGGTTGAGGGGGATGCCGAAGAGGGAGACGTTGGGGAGGAGGCGCGCCCAGAGGCGCCCGAGGGGGAACGTGAGCAGCTGGGCGACGATCTGCGGCGGGTGTTAGTATAGTGTAGTAACAGGATCAGATCATGTGAAGGTGCATCGCAATTAATACACAGGTAAGAGGGCGGCGCGTGTGGTGGAAGCGAGGAAGAAAGTACAAGGGAAAGCGAAAACACAGCACGAGGCACCCGCAATACAAGGAAGGCAAAACGAAATGAAGGTGCACGCACGCCAGTGACGGTAACCGCCGGATACCGGAAAAAGAAAAACTGGTTGAGGCCGGGGATGATGATCGCCCAGATGAGGCCGAGCGTCCACGCGCGGATGGTGCCGACGAGGATGGTCGGGTCGTCCGTGTTCGCGACGGCGGAGCGCACCTCGGGGTACGGGCTGTCGTCCTCGAGGATCCCCGCGATCGCCGCGTCCTTGTCGAGGTTGGGGTCGTCGAACTCGGGCAAGGCGGCCGCCTCGAGCGCCTCGATCTCCTCTGGGCTGAGGCCCTTCTCCGTGTCCGCGATGTGCTCCGCAGAGGTGGTGTGCTTGTCGTCCGCTACGTCGATGTCCGACATCCTGCTCTAAGGCTGCTGCTGGCTAGTGCGAGCGCGCAAAGGCGAGTATAGGCTGGAGCGAAGAGGAGCGAGCGAGCGAGCGCGTGCCCCTTCGCTTCACGCTAAAGTACGCATCCGGTTTCTGCCAAAACCAAATCGAAGCACACTGGGATCCATGTGCTGCGCTGATGGATAACCAGATAACCACGCCTTACCCCCATTCCGCTTCCTCGTCTATCCCCATTTTCCCAAGGTGGAATCGAGATCCAGATTCAGTGAGGTAATAAGTGGGTGCTGATCGTGCCTGCGTCCTGCGTGTCGATAAGCTTCCTGCTTGGCATTGGCGCGCGCCCATGGTCTTGTCGCGGTGTCACGGACCATTGTTGGACCGGCCGTGTAATTCTACCTACCTACCTACCTACCTCTACCTGCATTCAATCCCCCCCCCGCTAGACTCGTACCCACCTTCCACCAATGTGATGCTATTATTACGCGCGCCCATCCATCACCCTTCTGATCCCACACCCATTTCCAAAAATACATGTAGGCAAGGAATTTAAATTCGTCGTCGTGCAGCAGATAGCGCTAGCAGATAGCGTCGACGTCGCTTCGCCCCATCCATCCGTCCTGTCGATTCCGAATCTCAATCTGTCAAGTACACGAGTTGGTCGAGACCTGTCGGGACTGGATTCGCTGTCGGGACTGGGACTGGATTCGAAAGATGGCATATGTCGACCGATTCGCAGATCGATATGTACAGTTGGGAGACACGACAAGACAGCCGCCCGCTCTATTCTCTCGTCGAAGGAAGTGGGAATGGAAATTGAGTCCGCCTACATATGTACCCCGAATTATTGACGCATCGACATGGACATGGACATCATACCTGCGATTGATCGCTGATGCCATACTGAAATACACCGAGATTGGAGATTGAACGTTGAACCGCAGCACCGAGAGGTTGAACCGCAGCAGTCCCGGCCTTCGAGTCTGCATAGTAATTCGTTCGTTCGTTGGTCCGAGAACATGTACTCCCTCCCTCCCCCAACAATATATCACCCCCCTCCTCTTCTCTTCTCCCGCGTTCCATGTATCCATTATCCGTTATCCTGATTCCCAAATCCACAGACACTACTTACTCCTCATCAGATATACTTACTCAAGTGTACTTCGTCCCGCATCGCATCGCACGCCCCGCACCTCCAAATCTCACCTCACCTCATCTCATCAAAGTCCCACCCCCAATCCCACTGGCACCAGCGCTAACTTATATATACTGCAGATGCGTATGCACCGCCCCCATCCCGTCTCTCCTAATCCTAAAAGCTATCTCCGTTTCGAGTCCCCCGGCGCTTCTTGTCATTTCTTCTTGACATGTATAATTATTTCTTCTGAATCCTACTACTGGTGAATCAACGATAGAATCAGTGACAGAATCTCCAACGAATCTCCAATCTTGCTTCTTTTTCTCGAATCCTCTCACACCCTCATCCGCTCTACATGTACGCACTGCATCCGTCGCACTGCAGACCCCCCCCCCTCTCGTCTCGTCTCTCCTAAGTAAATGCTAACTCCGTTCCGAGTCCCCGGGCGGCGCGCTTCTGACTTAGTTTGACTCGCTTCTTGACATTTCTTCTTTCTTCTGAATCCTACTAGTAGTACTAGTACGCGTGAATCCGTGAATCCGTGAATCAACGACAGAATCTACAACAGATCCTACAACGAATCTTCGATGCTCAGCCTTCGGGTCTACTACTACTTGTCGTTCGTCGTTCCGAGTACACTTGGAGTATACGTGAATGTCACTTTAAAAGCAACCAAGTCGAATCCTCTACCCTCTCCCTTCCCCGAACATGTACAATCAACCCCTCCTTCCACTTCCCTTTCTCCGCCTTTGAAGAAGCGGCGCGGGGACTCGAAATACGGAGGTAGCTTTTAAGTAGCTACAGGACGGACGGGAGATCTGCAGTGCAGGTGGATCTGCGAGGTATCGTCACCCGCATATGCATAGGATATCGGCTGGCTATAGCAACTAGAGCGAGTGCTGGCTACAGTGTAGCGCTGGTGGGGCTGGGACTCAGTTGGGACTTCGATTCGATTAAATATAGGATAAGCATGTATAGGGCTGTACGCCGTGCCCGTCGTGCCGGTTTTACGGGTTCCGTGCGACGGGTAGCCGACCCGTTCCGTCAGGCTCTTCGATTGTGTTTTTGACGGCCGGGCCCGTCGAAAACGGCCGTCAACAGGTCGACGGGTCCTAAAAGCACGCCCTAAACTGTCAAATACGGTGTGATGGCTTTGGAAACTTAAAGGCACGTTTCACGCAAATGTAAGCCTAACACACATTTTAGGTCACAAGTTTTGAACGTACTCGGTAGTTCCCACAAGTCAAATGACGGCCGTCGCGTGACGGACCGTTCCCGTTCAGGACCCGTCAAAACGACGGCCGTGCCCGTCGACGGGACGGCGTGCAGCCCTAAGCATGTACAGCATCCGAAGCAGAGATAATGTCTATGGAAGATGAGGGATGAGGACTCAGGAGTAAATCAGGATAACGAATACATATACATAACGCGGGAGAGGAGAAGAGGAGGGTGATCTCGACAACTCTTCTCTTTCTTGACATTTCTTCTTGACATGCATAATTCTTCTGTTCTTCCTCATATTCCGCGGCGTGAATCAACGACAGAATCTACCCCGACTTGCTTCTTTTTCCTCGAATCCGCGAATCTATCATCGGGATATTCGGGGGTCCTTCTGCGGCACATACCTATCTGTGCTGGATGTGGATATGATCGACTTGCCTTCACTTGACTGTTCGCATCACAATGCGATTGCGACTCGACTCGAGAGCGCCAACATTTAAATTTTATTGATCACGGCAACGCCCGGCGTAGCGCATGCATGATGCTGATCCCGCCGGGCGCCGCGGCCTACAAATGAAATTCACCGGTCCCAGTTGATATGTACTCGTACTGACTATTGACTGATACCAGAGTCTCCACGGCTAGCGCTATGTTGCCCGTAGCAGATAGCAGATAGCCTCGCTTCCCATCCATCCATCCACTCACTCACTGCGCATATCTTTTGACAGCTCCGTCTATCTATCGACTCGGAGAGCTGGGGGATTCGGACTCGGAAGCTCTTCTACTCTTCTACTCTCCGACTGACAGATTTGAATTTCGTTTCAGACAGATTCGCGTAGCATTCGCTTATAGCTGAAAAGAACAGAAGATTGACTGAAGTCTGATCCGGGATCCCCATCCGCATCACGATCGGTCTCAAATGCAACATTATGATGGCAAACGATAAGTGGATCACGGTCGTCGGTGGACACAGTAGTACTGCTGCGGTTCAACCGCTACGTTGGCGGAGTCCAAAGTCAACCATAGGCGAAAGTACTTCGAACTAATATAATGTTCAAACTTAAGTCGAACGCCGGAGGTTACATAGATCTAACTAGGACTATTGGTACCGACCGTTGCATGTCGGCCAGGGTTGAACCGCACCCCAGACCCGCAGCGCGTATCTCGGCCCTCGGCCTCCACGCGCAGTTCACCACCGTAAGGAGATTCCGATTCAGATTAATGCCGACGTCGACGCTGGCTGGAATTTGGATTTGAACCGCAGTCTGAGGACTTATAAGCACTCTCGCTAAATATAAATATAAAATTATAAAGAAACTTGAACCGCCGCACCCCACAGTACAGTACGTAATGCAGCAATCGAATTCGCACCGGTACCACGCGTGCCAGTGGGGCGCATGTGCTGTGCTGTGCGCGCGGCGGGCTGGGCTCCGGTGTGACTGTCGGATCTCGTAGACGGAGTCATGCCCGTTAATTAATTACACGTAATCGGCCATGGACGATGCATATGGACTCCATCGGCGTCCCTGGCCCCCGGGACCCGAAGCGCAGGCACGCGTTGTTGCACGTACTTCTGCGCATGCCTGGTATTCAAGCTAACTCAAACCCAAACCCAAACTCAAACTCAAACTGTACATAATGATACCCCCCTTCTTCCTTAATACCCGGTGTGACCTATCCTATTCTATTCTGCTCTATGTATGATAAGTTCACGTAGTTGCGATTTAAGAAAGACGCAGATAAGCGTATAAGGAACTAAGTAAAGTATATACGTGTTGAACCAATTTATTTACTTGGATGGATAGAGTCGGATTCCGACCTATTCCGACTCCAACCGATCCCGTGCGATGTACCGGAATGTACCAGGACCAGTATGTATGCGCCGTACGCGTGCCTGCAGATCCACCCCCACCCAAATGCATCCGCCCTGAAGATCTATCTATCTATCTCCTGATTCTCCTCACCTTATCAACATCACGGGCCAGTAAAAATTCCCTCCCTCCCTTTCAGTTCCCTTTCTTCCGTCAATCTGCTGATCTCGACGACCACTTCTCGCATTGTGCTTCTTCTGTGCACGCAGTAAATAAATGACAGAATCTTTCTTTGGTCCCCCGTCAAGTTCGAATCCAGCTTGCTAAGCCTTGCTTCTTTCTCTCCGTGAATCTAATCGGCTGAAATTTGATTCCGATTCCGATTGCAGTCCGATTGCCCGCCGCTGTCCATCGTCCATGTGCGCATCGACAGGTATCAATCTCAGCCTGAGATACGTTGCCGTACTGATCCTCCTGACCAGGGGGGCGTTCCGGGCTGTTCCGGGCCTCCGAGCTCCCAACACCCCACTAGACCCCACTCCACTCCCCCGGCGCGCGTGAATTCGCGCCACCGTGACGCCACCCCTGACCGTCATCGCGTCGCATCGCGCGAGCCGCCCTGCCCTGCAAAGAAGCGACCGGAGAAAAAGGAAAGAAGGTTTGAAGTGAGGTTGAACCGCAGCACTGGCACTGATAGCCGACTCGGGCGCCGCCGGCGTCACCGTTGGCAGGGGATATCCCGAACTTACACCGCCTTCCAACCGCCTTCAGCCAAAATGCATATGATCCTTTGGGAGATAAGAAAAATATCGACATCGGCTACCTTGTGAAGTACCCATCCATGTGATTGACTGGCAACTTGGCCTATTAACCCGTTGACGCCGGACGATCCGCAAAAGGCAAGCCCGCGTCCTCGAAGGCCCCCGGACACTAGTCTCCCTGAGGCAGAGTAGCTCAATTCCTTCGAACCTTCGTGCCTCAGGATATCCTTGATCTGACGTCTGCTTTTTGATCTCGGTTCTTAACGGTTCCTTGATTTTAAACTCCGTTGATCTCACGTGTTGGCCACGCACAACCAAATACTCACCGTGTCATCCGTTCGTTTACGCGTCTCCGAGGTGTATTTCAGGCGGAAAAAAATCAAAGTGTCACTAAAAGAATGAATATCGTCATAATGCAGGCTTCAAACGATGTTTGAGAGCGTCAAAATGACAATTTGACTTTTATATCTTATTTGTGGCAGTCGACGAGAATTTGGGATGCCGCAAAGGACAGTAGAAGGTCGGGACAACGACTCGAAGGGCCAAAAGATCTTTGAGATTGACATTGGGTCAAAAAACCACGAGGACTATGATTTATGAGTGAAAGAGTCACGTATATAGGTCCACATGCAGAAATAAAATATTCGTAACCACATCGTAGATTCCAAATCTTGTAGATCTCCGGCGTAGGTTTGTCGAGTTTGACACAGTTACCGCTTAGGGTGGCTAGGGTTGATCCTACAACGGACAGAAACCGAGCAATGGTCGAAATACCAGCCAAAAATTGATGTATCGGCTATGTAGCAGCTAGCAGGATGTTCTATTGAGTCATTCAAAATAATAATCATTGCAGAATACTCACAGGATACCCGGTTCAGCCACCACTACATTCCACCCTCGTTCCTGGGGCCACCACGAAGCCCCAGGAACGAGGTGAGCACAAGGCACCGGATCGGTCTCCAGTCGTCGATTTCCGTCACTGTATCTCATCCCAGGCACGTTTTCAGGGATTCAAGTAGGTGGGCAGATCGTATGGGGCCGCCGGAGTTGTGTAAGGAAGGTGAAATGCATGGGTTCTTGAGTTAGAGGTTGTCAGCTAGTTTCGACATTGTGAGGCTGGTTCTTGAAGCTGTGGTGTAGTTTGAGAAGATCAGATAGTATATGGAGGTATTACAAAGTCATTCCGCGAAGGGTTTGCGTGAACGGCTGCCTCAAGCCCCAGGATAAGGAGGAACGCACGCAGGATGTGAGCGAGACTTCTTGTGCTTGTTAAGGCATTGTTTCGAGTCCTCCGGCCTAGATATTTCGCACAGGACCTCTAGTCAGAACCCTTCGTCCGCGTGAAGGAGGGTTTGTCCATTGGTGGGGAGGACGTCGAGAACGGAGCGGAATATGCGCGAAAATGGCTGCTTCGGTATTTTAAACCCCGCTTAGAGGCAAATTTGATCGGAGATTGAAATGAGGCAACCGTTAAGGGTCACGCGTCAGAAAGCAGACGTGTATACCGTATCCTGAGGTTGCGAAGGTTCGACGGTTACACGTCTGCCTCCGGGAGACTACCCGGACACTACCTTTGAGCCCTGTCCGCGATAGAGTAAATCAGCGGCCAAAAAAGGGCCTACCTCTGTCTGCTATATAGAGTAAATCAGCCTCGAAAGGGGTGATGTCTGTCCGCCATAGAGTAAATTGCGCGGTGCGCAAGAAATTTTTTTGAGTGCATATAGGGCCCAAGCACGGCCGAGGGTTCTGGTGGTGATGTTAAACAGCAGCAATGAGCACCAATCATCAGATAACAGCGTGCTGCAAATTTTTTCACTGGATGCACGGGGTAGCCAGAAAGCGCCTGCGGCGGGCTGGGAGCGAAAAAAATGGGGCCTGGAGCGCGAAATTGGTATTTTATAAGAGCCCCGTCCGGAATAGAGTAAATCAACGGTCTATGACTGGATTTCATAGGGCAAATCAGTTAGAAAATTTGGAAAAAAGCGGACAGGGCTCAAAGGTAGTGTCCGGGGGCCTGTCCTCGACCTATCCACTCCGTCCCATTCCTAACCGGGCCTTCCAGAATAGACAGAACAAGAGACGTGCACACGATGGCAAATTGTCAATCAGTACTTAGATCAGTCAACGAATCGATCATGTCGTAGATCCAGGGCTGGGCTGGGAAAGGGCTGGCCCGGCGACGACTTGCGGGGGATGCAATTGGTCAGGACGTCCAGTGAACAAATTTAACTTTATCAGTACTACAACGCAAAGAATGCAAATCGCAAGCTTTGACCAGGACCATGAGCACGCAAGGAGTGACCGGCTCCCGGCGCCGGAAACTTGCCCTATTTGGTTGCCGATGTACTTACGGCGTATACGTCGGGACGCCGGCCGCCACGGACGAAGCTATCTAATATTCATCTCCTGTATTTGGGGCTGGGCACCTGCCATAGGTTCGGAGCAAGCCCGCGCAGCTCCGGCCCTTCGCTGAAGGGGCTTGCTTCAAACTGCGCCAAACAGTAGGCTTGCGAATCATCGCACACCGATCTCACTCTTTATCCAATCACTTAGCGGTAAATTGAAAGCTGTAGATCATATGTCAGGGTAAATTCTAGTTAACTTGGATGGGCGATTTAACTCTCAGTTGCCTTTTAATGTTGATGCTGATCCCAGGTTCATCTGTTTTGAGAAATATGTAGCTCAAGGTCTAGGATGAGAGTTGATACATACATTTGGGTAGTGGGATTGTTTATATGCCTCCTTGTAATGGTCTCAAATATACTTAGGAATTTAGGTAACGATTTGACGGACAGACGGCGCTCACCGTCTCGTGAGTACACCTTGTCACACAGCGTCACACTTGTCACTCCAACTTCGACGCGTCTCAAACTCGCCAAAGAAGAAGTTACAGTACTTGGAAAAAATAATTGAACCATTATTGAGAACTACGTCGCGTGTGGGTTTCAAAATTTTAGTGTTTTGGATGACTCAAATCACACCTTTTCCATCAGTTGACCAGATCCACCACTCAGCTCACAGAAATTGTGCAGGTACTATGTGGACCACATTTACAGTCTATATTTGTTTTCTCATGTACCAATAGTAGTTCAGCCACTAAAAACCAGTAATTTGAAGCCCAAGGACTGCTGTTTTGCCGAATAAGGGCTCATCCTCCAGATGTTCAGAATTGGAAATTACCTGATCTCAAATAATGCATATAGCGTACTGAGACGCGAAAACATTCCACAGATATAGATTAGAGCTTAAAGATAGAATATTATAGCCCTTCTCTGAGTGAGGTGAATATTTTGCGCTCGAAAGTGACGGGGACTTGGCAGGTCACACTGCGTGACAGCCTCCTTGATCTGGCCGTTTTCGAGGATGGCTGGCAAATAACTTTGTACTCCGGGCATAGGACACTCTGAAAACACATGGATCATAAAGCCACATGCCAATCCTATCTTCAAATGGCAGGGGAACATTATCCTGAAGGAAATAAATATTTGCGGAGCATCACAAAAAATGCGTGTTTTGGCCACTTTTCTAGGCCTTCTAGCACGATGAATATACCCCGAATCCTTCCAGGCCGTTGATGAAAGCCGTAGGCATACTTACGATCTAAAACTATTACTAATTGACCCTGAGGCATTGAAGCCACATTCAAACGCTGGAGGGCGATCTCCAAGCCCCCCAATTTCGGCAGTCTGCAGCAAGCCCCTTCTGACGGAGGCCGTGTTTGGTCTGTTTGGTTTGATGTCTGGTCTGTTTGGTTGACCCGGCATGGTGCGGCATCGTCAGAACGGGGCTTGGACCGAACCTACACCTGCCATTCCAAAAGTGTGCTGTTTGCATGTGTTTGATCTCCGATCAGACGTCGTCTCGGTTATTGTCCCACCGCAAAACGCGCCCCGCGGTAGCCACACCTCCCAAAATATCAAGTGATTATTATTGACATGCAGTAAATTTGTGAATTAACAAAACGTAAAGAGGAATTTTGGAACCTTGCATTTGTCCCGAAGATATGGAAGCTCTGCTGACTATTTGATCCGTGTCTCGGCGAATATGCCGTTTGGGGAAGATTCCTCTGTCCAAATCATTGTTCGGTCGAATATTTGAAAATTTGCCTCTTAAAGTTGCTCACGGGAGGATGCGTTCCTGACATTTTTGCCGCCCCGTTTTCCTTCTGGTCGTCGAAATAGTCACGTGGGCCGTCGATTCTCGATAAAATTTGAAAACAACCGCTTTCAACCTGCTTTAAAAGTTTGCATATAAGGTCTTGGTCATATAAGAAGGCTCTCTTGAAAGTTGGAAATTTTTTCTCGGATGAAATTGGACTCTGACAGGTCCATTTAGAATCCGTGATTTGGCTCTATTTCAACGATGCACAGTGCGACGATCAAGAGGTAAAAAAAGCTTAAAATATTTACAGAGACTCTATGGTGTCCTAGAAGCATACCTTTGGTTTTGGGTTGGATGGGATATGTGCTCTATAGGTCGCAGCAGGGGAAAAGACCCCAAAACCGGTGCTTTTTGGATTTAATCGAGCTGCACGCTTTCGGATTGGCAGGTGCCCAGCCCCACTGTATTATGGAACCACGCCGAGAGCTCGAGCCAAGGCTCGACATATTGGATGTTGATAGACAATGACCGAGAACGCCGTTAGAAGTTAAGAAGAATCTCTCGGCGGGATTTGCATCAAGTCACACATACGCCGGGCGAGGTTCAGGGCCGAGCCAAGCGCAGATCCTTACGGCGTACATACACGTCGGGACGCCCGCCGCCACAGACGGAGCCCGTGTAATATTCATCTGTTCATGTAGTATTCTGGAACCATGCCGCGAGCCAAGGCTCGACATATTGTATGTTGGTAGACAAGCCCGAGAACGCCGTTACAACGGTGATCTCTCCGACAACTTCGAAGGCAAGGATTTGCGATATCATTATCAAAGTCGCACACGCGCCGGGGGGTCGCACTCCGAGGTTCAGCCGACTCAGAGCCAAGTGTCTTCTTATCGTGCCACTGCCCGTACTTATATAACCGCCGTCTTCCCACGCATTAAGTGGTATCCATACGCGGACAGGCATTCGCACGTCTGGCTGACTCGAGTTTCGCACGCGATATATGTGCCTGAATGGGGACTCAGATGTTCGATTCCGGTAGCGCCGGTCCGGAGAACGAGTAGCATACATAGCTGCCAAGCCGCTGACACTCGACTGTCGAGTCGGAGGCCGAGAGTATTTTCGAAACAGCACATACCTTCAAGATTCCTAGCCCTTCGAGTGCTCAGGTGATCCTGGATGAATCCTAACCAACCTCCACAGATCTCCTTCTCCTCGGAGCATGGATACTTGACACTATTTTTTTTCGTCCCCCTGCCGTATACACTGTCACGCGACATGGGAGATTTCATGATGACTCACTGCCGCCGACGGAAGGGCCGACAGAATGAAGTGAACACGACTTCGTTCAGTAATGGTGCTGGCTACATGCCATAAACGAGCGCCTAAAGTTCGACTGTATATTGACAAACCACTCGAGGTACGGAAAAAATGTTTCCATCAAACCAATTCTTGTGTTGCAGACATGGAGCTCAACTCTGAAGAATGAGGAAGATTTGCCAGAAAACTGGCTCAAAGAGCCCAAGGTTTTAGTGGGTATCGAGCTGATGAGGTCGCCACCTCCTTCCCAGCCAGCAGACCGGCCGGGTCGAAACAGGTAAGCTCGGAGCCCCACACTGTCGCAAGTTGCGTCGTGTAAAATACATTTCCCTGGGTGGTGAAATTATCATCTTCTCTCATGGAGGTCCTTTCCTCTGACCCTTACAAAGTTTCGGGAGGTTAACCAATTGTTAATTGTTCCGCTACTGCTTGCCCTTCGGGCAAACGTACCACCAAAAAAAAAAAATGGTGCTTGATTGATTGATATGGTTCACATTTTGGGGTCCAGGACCGGGGGGCGCCGTCGCGAGGGTAGAGGGTGCGGCTCAACCCAGTTTGTGTGTGTAGGCGACAGAGAAAGAGAGATAGATATACATGTGTTTAGACTCAAACTTGAAAGATGGCGAGGTTTAAAATATCTATCGGTAGATTTTTGCTAAATTCAACCAAGGGGAGAACGACGAGACGAGAGGATAGATCCAATGTGCCGTTCTGCAGCCGCGAATCTTAATGGATGTCGTGTCCAACTATCCACTAAGTGGTGTAGAAATCTAACGCGGGGTCAAGTCTAAGTTACAAACGCGCTATCGACGGTGTCCAGATTACAATCGTATCCAGTGTACTACTATTCATTCCCACCAACCGTGTTTCATTCTTGAACCAGGCAAACTCCTACCACCTTCCTAGTATCGATCGCGAGCCAACCACCGCCGCCCACGAAAGTTGTGATATACGTACTTGGTGCATGCCAACGGGACATACTACTGCGAGTGATAGCTATCGCCGCGCCACCCCCGGTCAGACAACGTTCCCGATCACTACGCCGGTCCACGGAAATGCGAAGGCCCGAGGTCGCTAGTACTGTGTGGTGGTATCTCCATAGGTCAGGAAGCTCTCAAATCGACGGCGTTGAGACCGTTTGCCGTCAGTTACGTATACGATCGCGAGCCCGGATCCTAAGGCTAGAGTTCGGAGAAAGAGCGCTTGGGGGCGGGGGCTAGAAGTGGTAGTTATGATATAGCAATTAAAACAGAACGGAATGATGATGAGGAGATACTTATGCAGAAATAGAAAAATGAATCCATGGTAACTGTGCGGAAATACGTCCACACGATTTAGCATCGAAAAGCTAAGCCTGCGGTTCAAATGCACTTGAGGTACTCGGGTTCGAACTTCGGCGAAACACTTGATGAGCTACGAGGTGTGAACCTTGCTATCTTGAGTTCATGTGCCTTCGAAAAAGCCGGATCAGAAACGAATTTTCACTCCCGGTCTTGGCCACCTGTTGAGTGCATCACGCATAGAGTAAGAGTTAGAAGACACCGCTCGTGCGCACATCGGTCAATCAATGACTCCCGCGCTCACCGCTTTCGCCGAGTCCGAGTCCGCATACGTCGGGAAACCAGTTCCCCAGTGCGAGCTAGTGTGAGCACACCTGTCGCCGACTGTGCAAGTCAATGTGATTTTGGCGTCGGGGACAAGTCGGCGGCCAAAATTAGATATGACTACTCTCGCCCGACAGTCGGAGGATGCGACAGTAATACACCTGGCATACATGCCTGCCAAAGGCCGTTCAGGACACAAGCGGAATGCACCTTCGGGACCACGTACGGTTGTTTAATAATTCACTGGAATCGGGAAGCAAAGCCGGAGGACGTCCCGGATTCGCGAATGTTTTATACACATCTCAAGCTTCAGTGATCTCTGTCATGCTCATACGACACGAGACCGAATCTCTTCTCCGACTTCCCGCCGTGAGGCCTAGAAGCACTTAAGATTATCTGCCTGCACGTTATTGGGTCTCATTATCAGAGTGGGAGTATCAGCTCGGACAGCGTGGGTGTAGGGAGATAGAAGCGAAAACTACTTGCGAGTTGCCACATGAGGAGTTCAATCCAGAACTCGACCTACAAGATGCCTGATGGCACAATTGTACAACTTCGAACCCAGTCGTGGAACACAGCGCGAAGGAGGCAGTGCCTCGGGTGGCCGCCGCAGATAACGGCGAGCGCAGATGCCTATATTGGGCTAGAACACCACCTGTCGCCCAGATTTGGAGATTCGGAGGACACGGGATGGCGTAAGCTGCGTTCCGTTCCGCGGCGATTAGGGAGCAAGTTTGCAGATGGGATGATGCAGGGTTTTCGACAAGATCACTCGCCGTGAAGATCTGCGGGAATTTCGCCGCCAAACCTAGAAGTGAGAGGATCGACGACAAGGAACGATAATCCTAGACTAGAGCGAGCGAGACTTGTTCTAGTGGAGTGAATCGTACGTCCAGTGAGAGTAAATAGGACTTACCGCTTCCACTGAATATCGAACGCACAATCTGAGAAGGGGCAGTCACCACATCCCTTCGATTAGTACTTAGTAGCATCAAAAGTCAAACCAGGGAAGCAAGACGGAAGCTTCTCACCTGGGCTAGATGCGCTCTGGCGTCCGGAGAAAGACGATCTGGCGCGCGCTCCGCTCCGCTCTGGGTTGATTATTTCGAAGATCAGATGAATATTGAACCAAAGTCGATTTGAGAATCAGATCAGATACGTCAGTTCACTCGATTTTTATTGAGTGTCTGCCTCGTCGCGGAATCTTATCGCTGGATGCGCTTGGCTTCGTGTTCTAGCTAAAGTTACCAGGGGAGCTTCGTCAAAGTGGCGGTGATGTAGCATGCCTTCTCCTCAGTGGGTGTGCGGCACCGGGAGTCCGAGGAATGCAGGTATACCGTACGTCACGGTACGCTATTCAAGTGTTCTTGAATGATCCCAGCCCAGAAGCGCAGAGGTTTTGACAATCCACTTGAGGTTCGGAAAGCTCGGACATTTGCCGTGAAATCCCTCGGGTGGAGAAAGAGCGTGACGGCAAGAATTCTTCCAACCTCCTCCGGCAATTTAGCTGTCGACTGACAAGCAGAGGCAAAAACCAAAAACCTGCCCCAAGGCCAGTCTAAGGAGAAAAATGTGCCGGACACTGGAGTAACGTTCCACGTTACAACCCGAGGAGGGGCCTTCATTTGAATCTTCTCCGCGCTAGATGCCAGTGTTGCTCTGCTCTAGCGCCAGTTGCGCTGAAATGGCAGTAGTAAAACGTGCGTACCTGTAGCTTCTCAAAATAGAAAGGCCGCATACTTCCCGAGATCCAGTATATGGTGGTTATCAGCCGCTACGGACGGTCGGAGGGTCGGAGGATTCAGGGAGACAATACAGTACGAGAGAGCGTGCTGTAGAGGAAAGGTTTAATCCTCTTGGATAGATACTTCCGTGGGGCATAGAAGGAGGATCCGACGAGGAAAAGGAAGCAAGTCTGATTCTGGTGGCCGAAAGAATGACCGAGGTTTGTGCAACAAGAATGCTCTAAACACTGATTTGCGAAGTACATGTATAGCCAAGTCGACCCACAAAGCTGGCCTTTAGGAATTTGTCAGGAATCGTTGTTGGTCACTTGGTGGTCAAGGAGCGAAGAGCAGGACACGTGCGCACTGCCACAAGCCGAGGCGGCACTGGCAATCGGAATTTCCCGCCTTTCGTTCAGATTTTTTTTTTTTTTTTGGAGCGTTTGAAATAACACATCTCAGTCTGCAAAGCATTCCAAGAGTATCCGCTGGTTTAATTGGTTTTAGTCCAATAGAGCCGGGAAAATGTCCAGGAGGAAATGCCGTTACGCACAGGTTTCAAGCCTTCGTGTGGGACTCTGGCCGTCAAGTCAACCTACTCCAATTTTTCGAGTGGCGGGCCGTATACCCACTAAAACCCCCTTGGATTTAATCCAGTCATCCGGCAGGGAATATTCGTCGAGGAGCGTGCCGCTCCAGGTGTTGAGAACCAGTTGTTTCTTGATCGCAAGGGATCCAAACCGAGCCCGGTTTGTGAGTAATTTATCTCGTTTGAGGGTGGAATTGATCATTGAGACCCAACGGTTGTGGATTTCGTTATCAGTGGCAGGTCCGGATGTCCCGAGCACTCTGTCATTTCTCAACGTCCAAATCAGCTGCATCGATGTTGAGACAATCAAGGTAAAAAAGCGGTTCTGAGCAGGCACTGAGTTACCTCTGGATGATTAGAACTTAGCCAGGGCACAGCCCAAAAGTAACCCCAAGTTAAGTCGGGGCCAAGGGTTGAATCTGAGTCGCCATAGTTTCTCTGCCAGTCGCCAAATCTGTTGTTGGCCTGGTGCGTTACATTCCGTTCAGACTTAATTAATGAGCTATTGATGAGCTAGGTAACTTTTGTAGGGAACCTGTTAAGATCATCAAGGATAGACTAGATATACTGTCCTGTTCGGTGGGACGAGCGCCTCGTGGCTTTCTATTATGACAATCCGGCTCAAAGCCTGTCAAAGGATGGGAGCCAGTCCCTTTGACTCCAAAGGTTGGCATTAAATCAATTGCTATCCATTACTTTCGAGACATCTTCCACTTTACTTTCTTTTTCATTGCTATGCTGTACTACCGGAATCACAAACCTCCGTGTTGGCTTCGTGGTCATGGTATGGCATCCATGGAAACAGCGGCAGCCGGAGAGTGCGAGTTCGAGTCCCGCCGGAGCAGTATTCATTTTCAATATCACGCGATCTCTATCATCCTTGCCGTCGGTGGCATGGTGAGTCAACTTGACACTGCCTGTATCTGTTTGGTTCATTTGGACGCGATGTGTAAGCACGTGATCGCTTTGCCACCGACACGTCCTCTTTATCCGAGTCTGTCTGCCTTGCCAGTAACTCTGACTGTGGTAGGCAATATTCCCATACTTCCGTGCTCTTGCTCACGACACAAGTCTTTTTAGACTCATATGCCGCCAGATGCTAACTATGCCCTTAGCAGACCTATCGCCAGCTGCGACTCGCGCTCGTCTGGACAAACTCGATGCGGAGATCTCTTTTCTCGAGACTTCTCTGGCTCGACGCAAACTCGAGAGACATACCTTTGCGGACCATCTCGATGCTCACATCTACCCCGTTCTGACCCTTCCTTTCGGAAATCTTTCTCCAACATTTGTCCCCCTTCGACAGATCGCCTTCGAGCATCCAATCCCCGCTATTTCTCGGCCATATATGCAGGAAATGGCGAGATATTTCATTATCGACACCTTCGCTTTGGACATCGATAACTCTACTTCTCGGTAACGTCACGGCGCACCAACGTCAACTGCATCTACTAGAACTTTGGCTGAGTCGTTCGCGAAGCTGTCCATTGCTCATTTCTCTACATTTCGACCCATCCTATTTACCGTCCAATGCTCCCGCTGTCTCGGTGACAGAGTTTATTGAAGCGATCTTACCACATTGCGGGCGGTGGAAAGATGTGCAGCTAATGGCTCCAACCGCCGATCTACTCCCGGTTCATGGTGACATGCCCTTGCTCGAAATCTCGGTGTCGCCGCCACAGACCCGATTCTAAATACTTCCCTTCCACCTCTTTGTCTACTTCATGCGTTCCACCATGCGCCAAATCTGGAGACTGTGTTATTGGTAGTCAATCCCATGTCATTCATTCTTCCTTGGGGTTGCCTTACCTCTGTAACCATCTTGCGCCTCCAAGTCCCTCACGAACTCGCTGAGATCTTGCGCTCGACGCCGAAAATCGTCAAGTGCTTCGTGGACATCGTTTCCTCCTCCGATGTTGAGATCATGTCCAACACGTTGGACGTCCCGCCGCTTCTCCATTTACGTTCTCTGTCCCTTACGAATTTTGCCGAAGCGTATTCTAGGTCCCAAATGCAGATTCTGGAGAAGCTGACTCTCCCCGTCCTCGAAGAGTTACGCATTTCGGAGCGTTCCTTCCCACTTGCAATTGATCCCGTCATATCCATCCGTAATCTGCTTGCGCGGTCAGGCTGTCCGGTGAAATCGCTGCATATACACATCGACGAAGCGAAACTCTCGCGGGCCTATTACCGCGCCGCATTGCCCTCTGTAGGACACATCCACGTGTTGAATATAGACGACTCGAACGATGAATCGGGCGCGTCGGAGGCGTGATATGGATGCACGCAGAGGATACTAATAACAGGAATCACAGCGCTGGCTCCTCAATTAAATAGGCATATTAGTTAGCTATACTTCTTTAAGTATGGTAAAACAAATATTTCGGCCCAAAACTCAATTCCATATATGTGATTTGGGATTCAACAAAATCCAATAATATCTGTTTTACGATACTTAAAGAAGTATAGCTAACTAAAAGGCGCACTTAATTGATTAGGAGCCAATCAGAGCTGTCCCTAATCAATTAAGTGTGCATTTTAGTTAGCTACACTTCTCCAAGTATGGTAAAACATATATTATTAGATTTTGCTAAGTCCCAAATCAGATATATTAAATTGAGTTTTGGGCCGAAATATTAGAGAGGTTGCGCACAAGCCATTCACGCCATTAAATGGCTTTTTTTGCATGCGCACATTTATGGCTAATGGCTCTAATGGCTTCAATAATTGGATCGAAATGCGAGTGGGTTAGGAACTTGTGAGCATATATAGACTTAGTTGCACGGCAAGTCGGAAGAATAGTATTTTACATGACAACATTGGGATTTTTTGTGAAATTTTTGGGATAATGACCAGGGTACTTGATTGTGAGCTGAAGACCAGCAGACACTATCAATTAGAACTAGTTAAAGAGCAGAGAAACACTCCCTGGCCCGAATTCATCAGCCATTAGCGATGAATGTGCGCACGCAAAAAAAGCCATTTAATGGCGTGAATGGCTTGTGCGCAACCTCTCTAATATTTCGGCCCAAAACTCAATTTAATATATCTGATTTGGGACTTAGCAAAATCTAATAATATATGTTTTACCATACTTGGAGAAGTGTAGCTAACTAAAATGCACACTTAATTGATTAGGGACAGCTCTGATTGGCTCCTAATCAATTAAGTGCGCCTTTTAGTTAGCTATACTTCTTTAAGTATCGTAAAAACCGCCAACCAAGAAACCCTTTTAGTTGTTCTGATGCCCCATGAGCCGTATGTAGCCATAGGATCTCAGAGGCCACTAGATATACTAATTACTCGGTGGCTGCCGTTGCGGCCGTTGCGGCCGTGCTTCGACGGCCTCACACGGTCAGAACCGTGCCGTGTCTGTGCCGTGGATGGCCTGCCAAAATGGTGTACGGCACGGCACGGCAGCCGTGCCACGGGTGCCGTGGAACCGTGGCCACGGTTACGGCGAACAGCCCTATCCATGGATGAGATGACAGTCAACCCGGGTCCGTGAAGACCAAAACAAACCCAGCTGCGGCAAGTCCCTGCCTCCCGCCTTGCGCGGAGGTCCAATGATGGCGTGGCAGTGCTGCTGAGTAAGCGACTCAAAATGGGAGGTACGACGTGTTGACGAGGTAGTTACGGGCCGGAGTGCCGAGTATTTAGACATTGTTTGTACGTCAAATACGGGAGCTTTGCTGCTTGTTTCATACCACGACAACGCGCCAACGGGCTTCGACCTCAACAGATTCGCAGTCAGAGTTCGCCGACTTGCCATTTCTAGTCGACGGTCTATGGTCTACAGCCCCCGTTGGGCACCGGTGGTGCAGCTTGGGCTCCCTGCCATTAACCCCCTATCCTTTCCTTGTGCCTCAGGATCCTCCCTTGCTCGCTTGACGTCTCCTCTGGCCACTGTATCGCTGCTCATACACCCTCATTCGCCGCTTCATCCCCTTCCAACGTCAAACTCGAATTTTCTTTAGGGGGAGAGTAGGGATAGGGGACAGGCGAGGGTATGCCGAGGCTGGACCGCCCCGGAGCGACACGGAGGGTACGCGCAGTGACGAGCGACCCCCCTGGGATGCGTAGGATGCACATAGTCAGGGGGAGACAGGGAGGTCGCACCGATGGAATGAAGGACGAGGGGGAGGCAGGCGCGATGCGATGGCTGGGATAGGTTCCCATGGGCTATCGCAGTGCCAGTCGGGTGCCGCCGAGCATCCAGGTGGTCAAGGGGACACAAGTACCGAATACAGGCCTGCGCAATGGTGCGCAGGTGGTCGGCTGTCCTCGAACCGATCCTGGTTGGCGAACACGCACCGATGGGATGCCGCCGAACGACCAGGAGGACTGGGGAACACAGACCGAATACATGCCTGCTCGGAGGTGAGCAGGTGGCCATTTACTTCCCCGATTCCATCCTGGGCCGGCGAGGGCATCGATTGGGACGTACCGGATGGACGGGATATTCGCAGTGTCCCCACGGTCCACACGGTCGTCTTTGGGCTGCTGCCAACTACACGGGAGGCAGGGACATGGGTCACGACAGGCTTGCGTGATGGCGTCGCAGGTGGGCCTCTTCTCTCACCTGGCTTGGGTTGGGAACAGTAGCGATGGGAGGTTGGACGGGCTGTATGTACGGGATATTCGCAGTGTCCCACACTCCAGAACGGCGTCGTTTGGTGCCACCGAACGGGATGCGGAATGCGGGAAGGACCAAGACCTGCTCTATGGTGCGCAGGTGGAAATTTATTCCTTCGTTTCCGGCCTGCGTTGATTGATAAGGCATTGCTGGGGATGCGAGGGAAATTTCACAAGGTCCCGAGCATGTTCGCGCAAGGACGCAAAGGTCCTTTGCGCGAGGGGGAGTCTTGACGAGGTAGTTACGGGCCGAAGTGCCGGGTATTTAGACATTGTTTGTACGTCGAATACGGGAGCTTTGCTGCTTGTTTCATACCACGACAACGCGCCAACGGGCTTCGACCTCAACACGACGCGTCGACGGTGAGCATGGATCGTCTGGGGTGTGCGCACGAAGCTGTGGTACCCAGAGAGATAGACATGTGGATGGGGTGTCATGGGCAGTGGAATTGCCTCAGGGACCATAAATAAGCTCAGTGCACGAAAGATGGGGAAAGCCGGCCGAAATGGGCGGGATCGAGGCGCACAGCGGCCAGCACAGGAGATGCGTGGACAGCATTACATACGACGGTAGGTATAGGTCCGTGCAACAACGTGGACAGAAAAATGAAGCTTCACGAGCAAAAATGGGCTGGATGCGCAACTCTGGAAGTGGATGTCGTTTTTTTTTCTTCTTCCGAACATTGAATTCCGAGACGACCTCGATCTGTCTTCACTAGCTGATGCTCGGCGGCGACTTCCCGTGCACCTTACGACACTCGGAGGTGTGTGGTGGGGGGGAAGGCTGGCGTAGCACAGATTGTGTTTTTAGATGATGGTGGTAACGAACGGGAATGGTTTTGAGTGCTCCAATTCAAAACCCGCCGTGAAAAAAAAAATTGAAAACGTCGCTACTCCCGTTTCTGCGAAAGCGTCCCACGTTACGCTTCAAATCTCATCGGGTTAATGATACATCTCAACCCAACTTCTCCAACGTAAGAGACTTCCCGAAACACCAAGGTTGTGTTGTGAACCTCAAGGCAACCGGGGCCAACAACGGCGGGCGACACGAGGTGTCCTCAAGCGTCATTCGATTTGAAGACATACTTCCCATTCCCAAAACGAAAAATCCCTGTCCTCTCAAATTATCCTGACTTGATTCAAGGCAATCGCTGCATTATTCACCTTTTCTGGCGGTGAGCTCGAGTATTCTGCGGCAGATGTGCAGGTCTTGCGAGACGTTGCCGCCAAGGTCGGCGGCGAGGCAACGCACGGGGTATGCTTTCTGAGCCTTGGTTAGGCAATTGTTCGCGGAGATCCCCCGCTCTTAAACAACTGATAAATCACACGAATGTGGACTATCGCTTTCATCAGTTCTTCCAAACCTGCATAGAAAGAAGACTCAGGTCTAGGCCTGTCGGAAGCATCTAATGATGCCCGTACGTATACTTCTCAGTACACGTTTTTTCACTTGCTACGCAGCTTCGAACCGGACAGCATCGACGCCCCAATGTCCTCTCCGCCTGTGCGTGCTTAGGCTGTCCTCCCCAAGTCTGTCTTCGTTCACTCACCATATCACAGTTGGACCAGCCAGGTCATGTCCGCGGTATATCATTGGGCAAACACGATACCAAGGAGGCTGCGACTCTTCTGGATCGTATCGCAGGCGATGCAGAAAAGGAATCCGACACTGACCGGGAAACCACTATTTTCGACACGGAACTCGACCTCCAGCTCTCGAAAAATCGTTTCGATGAATGCACATACCCTGTGTTGACATTAGCGAACGAGATAATCTCGGAAATATTCCTCCACCGCGTGTCTCTATCCAAAGGACCTGACTTATTCCCTTATGGTCCCGAGTCTCCCCTGTTCCTCGGCCACATCTGTCGCAAATGGCGCGAAATAGCGTTGTCCACTCCCTCATTATGGACTACGATAGACTTGGATCCTGGCGACATCGCGACCCATGAGAGTCAGCTACGATTGCTCGCCATGATCTAGTGCTGGCAAGGTTCGGTTTGGTTCAGGTTCGGGGCCTCTCGCTCTGAACGCTGAACCTGAACCCCGCGTTCGATTCAGGCCAGCGCTGAACCTCGAACCTGAACGCGCGTTCAGGTTCGGTTCCACGTTCGAACGCGTTCGAACCTCCCCAAATTCAACCGTACCAAAACACCAAATTCTAGAGAATAAAACATTCCCTTAGAGCCAGAATAGACCATACCGTGCTGGAATATATTGTAGGTCGCTTCGTAAGCCAAAATCAGTGCCCTGAACATGATTTAACTTGAATTGCAGGTGTGACATGAAGTGACGCTCCGTACTTTTAACACAGAAGTAGCAACCTTTCCTCGGATTCCCTTTATCGGGGAGCACATACAATGTGTGTTGAAGATTCCTCTGTTTTTGAGTACAATTCCGCCCAAAAACCACTTACAATTCTAGGTAAAATGTGCCATATCAATGGTTTAGGTTCAATTTCGCGTTCGGCGTTCGAACGCCACCCTCCCTGCCCGAACGCCGAACCTGAACGTGAGGTTCAGTTCAGCACTTCACCGAACGTTGAACCTGAACCTGGCGCCCGGTTCAGTTCGGTTCAGGTTCAAACCAAATTTTGAACCGGACCTTGCCAGCACTATCGCTATCTGGTTGACTCGGTCGCGGGACTGCTCGTTGTCGATAACCCTCGCCCACTCGCCCGAATTGGCGCCTCCGAGTAGGTTCATCGCAGCGATCGTGGCTCACTGCAAGCGATGGCAAGAAGTAAACTTGTGGATCCCTTTCCGAGATCTTTTCCTCATCCAAGGGGAATTTCCACGCCTTCGCACTCTGCGAATCGGGTGGAATGAACCATACAGCGTCGCGCGGAGGTTATCTTCAACACTACCCTTGACAATATTCCACGATGCGCCGAAATTGGACACTATAGGACTGATGAGTGGTTGGAACCTCCACCTCTTTCTCCTGTCCTGGGAGCGAATGACTTGTATCGACCTCCTGGGCGTCCCATATCCGCACGAGTTGATGGTGGTCCTCTCTACAGCTCCAAACATCACACGTTTTAGCGCCGAAATCCTTTCCTCCTCGGACGCTGAAAGCATGGCACGCGTCGGGGATATCCCGCCACTCCTGCATTTGCACTCAGTGGAGCTTCTTCATCCATTGAACACGAAGCCCGATCTAATGGCATACATTCAGCTCCTGGACAAGCTGACGCTCCCCAACCTGCTCAATCTTGAAGTTTCGGAGCCGTGTTTCCCCGACACCCCCATCCGTGCTATCGAGAGCCTGATCAAACTGTCGGGTTGCCCTTCATATCTTCTCCGTATCCGCGTCGAACGCGCGCAGTACTCGAGGCGCCATTACCGCTCCAAACTTCCGTTCGTAGACTCCCTCACTATTAAAGTGGACCCCTTCGGGGACCCGGATGAATCGGAAGATGAGGAAGAGGATTCTGATGAAGACGGCGACTTTTTGGGCGACGCGTATCTATTTGGCGACGAGGACATTTCAGACGCAGAAAATGGCTCTGATTGAGCAAGTTCTTGGATAGTGGCGAACGATGCCTTGTAAATATCTTACGCGGTTACAGGTTACATCTCATCACCACATATTACCAAACACGACACCTGCCGTATTCACTCGCGCACATAGTGAAAGTAATCGTATCTGGTTACCCGGAACGAGGTTATGCGCATAGATTGAGCCCCAACAGTACAAGGGCGGGACTCATCTCGGTAATATGTAAGTAACTTACATCTCCCGCCTGCGAGTGTCATGAAAACTGGAACTCAACTGGGGAAAAAATAAAAAATAAAGCTCAGTTCAAGATCTCATCTTCGCCTTTTTTCCCTGACGATCGATGTCACCCAGGGTCGTGGTCTCAGTTGTTTGCTCCTGTGTACCTGATTGAATCGCGCGGCATGTCACACGTGATCCACATATCTTTTTTTTTTTTTTTTTTTTTTTTTTTTTGATTGGGATGTTTGGTATAAGTTCGTTATCGTCCTCAAAATCGTCCTATTGTAAACGCTGACCACGACCAAGCTCCTCAACCCTAAAACTCCCATTTGGCGGCGAGCAAGTAAGTCGGTCGTTTCCCTTCGGCGGAATATCTAATGACGACCATGAAAGAAAGCCATGACCTCACCATCTGCGTCCGGCTGGCCTATCGACGTGGTTACACCAGGGGTTACTCGCGATCGCATAGTTGAACTGGATTTGCAGATATACATTCTTAACGATTCCCTCCGCCGCCTGGTTCTCGAGCGGCAGTCTTTACAGACCCATCTCGACGCCTACATCTATCCAGTCATGACGTTGCCCAACGAAATCGTTGCCGAAATCTTCCTCTGTACATGTATTTCTGCATTCGATCTATCGCTGGCGGACCCCCCATCCCCCTTCCCACTCGGCCATATCTGTCGTAAATGGAGGGAAATCGCCTTGTCTACTCCGTCCCTTTGGCGAGATATCAACATGGAGCTGAAGAATATCGCGGCCCATGATAATCAGCTTCGACTCCTCGAAGCTTGGTTGGTTCGCTCCCGCCAGTGCTTACTATCCATTTCTCTCGTCCAGAAAGCTGACGAGCCATACACTACGAAGAAATTTGTGGAAGCGATTCTGCCCCACTGCGTCCGTTGTCAGGAACTTGTACTCCATCTCCCTTTCCACGACCTCCCCTCGATCGCTCCGGAACTGCCACTCCTCAGTTCCTCGATAATCGGCTTCAGCGACCTCAATTTTGTCGCGGAGGATCCCGAAAAGCCGTGGCCCTTGACGATATTCCATAGCGCGCCAAAATTGAAGAACCTAGGCATCGTCCGGGGTGCGGTACTCCAGAACTTCAATTTCCCTTGGGCTCAAATTACGAGCATCTCGATTAGGCTTGTACACCACCCACACGAACTGGCCTGCGTCTTGCGTGGTGCTGTCACTCTCGAGATCTTAACCGCCGAGGTTCTCTTTGCCGATGAAGACGGCATGGAGCAGCTTCCCGTCATCCCACCCCTCCACCATCTGCAGACGCTCGACCTTCGCCATCCATTATCAAGGCGCAGTGACCCGGAATCCAAGTCGCAGATGCAGGTGTTGGAAAAGCTGACGCTCCCTGCACTGCGCATTCTCCGCGTCTCGGAAGCCTGCTTCATCCCATCGCCCGTCGTGACCATCAAGGACTTGGTTGCGCGGTCCGGCTTTCCGATCCAACGACTTCACATTACCATCGATTTTGCCCTGCGCGGCGAGAGCTACTACCGCGAGGAATTTCCGTCCGTGGGCGCGATAACAGTACGTCGCCTACTGTTGGCAGTTGGGGACGACACGAGCTCTGATACCCAGCAAGAAGCGTAGGTGGTAGGTAAAGGTACGGCCAAACGAAGTCGTTCGGAAAGAGGGCCAGTAGGAGTTTAATCTAGATCGAAGTAGTTGCAGAGAACATAGTTAGGCTGGGATATTTATTCGTGCTCCGACAAATTCTATGTTTCGTAAACCGCAGAGATGCTTTTTTGCCCTGCGTGTTTGCGTGCATAACAGTTGGCGATGCGTAGTGTCCGCGACATTAGACTGAGGCTTCAGCCGTCCTGTATTTATTTCACTACTTCGCAAAACTGAGAATTGCCAGTCCGCCAGAACTTAAATATGCAACTCTGAGGTTGTACGCTGGCTGGGTGCAAGATTTACACCTTCGTGTATAATCGACGCGATGAATCATGCTCAACGCAAGGTTGAGTAGGAACAATGAACAGCGCCAAAAGAAATATAATTCAAGGCAGAGATAATTTACCACCACCCTCTTCTCATAGCAATGCGACAACTTGTAGTAGTAGTTGTACCGGGAATCGAATTTCGTCACCCACGCCGAACGCCAAAACGTTGTTTGGAGGCGTATTTTCCCCAACGCTGGATGTCTTCTCGCTGTAGCAACAATTCGACAGAATAATAATCAAAAGCAAGCTCTTCGTTCGTGGCGGCTTGATGAACGGCAGTGTGGCAAGGTCTTGGATCGCGACAACATCCGCATAAGTGTTGAGGGTAGAAGCAGGAAATCGAAACGCACCTGCATAGCCATGCCACAGAGTTGAGCATGCTCGTGGGATGCCATTTCTTTTTTTTTTTTTTTTTTTTTTTTTTTTTGGAGTGTTTGTCCACAGCTTTGTTATGCTGTGCTGACTAGCTAACCTCTCCTCTGCAAGGCATTGGAGAAGGGCCCACTTTGGACACATGATGATTAGTCATGCTAGTTGACTAGGATATCCGACTCCAGGTAGGGAATGCATTTACGCAGACACGTGACAGATCAAGTCACGGTACTGTGGGACTCGGCAACCGGGATTTCAACCGGAAGAATACCCACTAGAACCCTCCTACGGTTTTTTTTTGTGGGGATCGAACCCACGACCATTAATCATTTTTGATTACGGCAGCCGCGTGACTCTTACGGCTAGGACGTGGGCACACCCGCTCAACCACACGTCCCCCGTGGGATGCCATTTCTTCTTTTCCACTTTTGTGTGTGTCGAGCGGGGAATCAAGTGGTGGTACGTCAGGGGAATCTCCCGCTCACATATCTCACACTCTTTAGCCCGGGTCGACGACCAAACCGGTGGAGGGGCACATGCCTCGGACAAGTATTCGTTGAGCACCTTGCGTAAGAAGGTCTGGGCTGCCTCAGCGTCCGGGGCAATCCCATATGAAACCAAGGTATCGATGAAAGACCCTGATGTCGAGTCCAGTGGTATAGAATCGACGTCATCGGGAAGGTTGGATTTGGTTTCATAGGACGCTCTCAAACAAGCATCAGGGAGCGTCGGCCAGACTTCTTGCGTGAGATATAAGGTGAAGTCGTCTAGCCCCAGTTCTGAAGACTCCTGAGCATGGGTGGGGCTCTGAAGCTCGGGGAAGGAGAGGAGACGCCGTGCAATACAGTCCTTTAGAATGAGAAATTGGAGGGAGTCGGAGGAGTCTCTGGGGCCTGCAAGCATGTGGTGTTCTAAGGTGAGTCGGCACTTGGTCGGCACTGTCTGGCACACCGGAACCGATGTCAAGCCGACTAAAGCCGACGGCCGATGCCTCACCAAATCTTGACATCTCCTCTCTTGCATCCCCTTCCATAGAGATGTTGGCCAGAAATAGTCTCAAAAGATTCTATGCCGGATCGACAGGAAGCCACTAAAGCAAATTGCGCCCTCACTGGCATAGGGAGTCCTGGGACCGATTCCGACGCTCGTTCTTGGCTCCTGCTTCCCCTCTTAGCTCATACTGGCATTGTCCCGGAAAGGTCGCAAGCTCTTAGTAGACTCAACCAATCCAATGAATCCATCGCATCTCCACTGACGGAGCTGAGCGGAAACTTGATGGCGAAACTTCCTAACCCAAATCCTTCATCCTGGGAGAGGCCTACTGGTGCAAAAATGCCTCTCTCCGAGTCCACCGCTCCACGGTCTTATCCTTCAGGTGTCCCCCTCAGTCCAACGAACATTGGTATCGCGCCTCAACATCTGTCCGCTTGCGTAAACAATTGAACGCAAGGGCTTATGTACTGGTCCAAGTTTTTTTCATTCTACTTCCTACCGTTAACTAAATTTCTTTCTTCAACACTTCACCACGGGCAAACGAGATCCAATAGAAACTCTGCACTGCTCCCTACTCTCGTCCTTTATATGTTGTCTTTCATCCCAGAATTTTCTCCCCATTCCCGTGCTCTAGGTCTTCATTCGATTCCTCCCCTCCAGCCCAGAGATCTAGGGCGAAAAATGGGATCGTATCACCACTATATCTCTGCCCTTGTCTCCGGGTTGGGAGTTACGACTCGATGTCTTTCTGTTCCCCCTTCTGTACATGTATCCTTCAACGCATCTCCGGCTTTCGGAGTCTTGACTGGACGGATGGATGCGCGCGAATTGGAGGGTAATATGTCCGCAAGCTTAGCTTCGCCTAGCCTATTTCACCCGTCGTCCAGTCGAGTCCACGAGTCGCAGAAAATGTGAGCTGTGTGTTGACATCCCCAGATATCTGCACCCCGCAATACATTCTAAATCAGCGGAGCATGCATCCTTGAACGAATGCACCACGTATTCTATTAATATTGAGGACGTACGCCGGCCCTCTCGGAGCAACATAATGTCCTCGACCTCGTCACCTATACTCCGCCCCACAATCTCCAATAGTCTGCGTCAGCCTCCCCCCATTCGAGCGCTCGAGCACACCCTCGATCCCCCGCCGGTCCTCGGCCGTCAACGAGACCCCATACACCCGCAGGTTGTCGTCTGCGTACTCGGTGCATCCGAGGCGCGCGCCTGTTCGTGATCGAGGTCAGTCAGTGCGATCATTGGGTAGGGATCGGGCGAGTGGAGGTGAATGTGGGAGAAGTGGAAGTGGAGGGAGATGGGAAGTGGGAAGTGGATTTCGGATATGTGGATCGCGGAATCGCGGATTGTGGAATGAAATTCAAGGAGGAAAAGAAAACAGGAATAAAGCAAAAGGCACCCACCAACAATGACAGCCCCCACCGCGGGCTGATCGAGCACCCAACGCGTCGCGACGTTCGACACACTAAGGCCCTCGTGGCGGTCGCCGATGTCCCGCAGGACTCTGAGGAGGTCCTGGAACAGCGCCCATGTGCCCCAGGCTTTGAGGATCATGTCGAGGTACTATGAGTGTCGTGGTTAGTGAGCGCGTGGAGGAAAGTAATAGCGAGTGGAGCCGAGTGATAAATAAGTAAAAAGAGAAAAAAATGTGGATGAAGAGGGAACGGAAATCAAATTTCTTTTGGTGAAAAAGAAAGGTACAAGTAAAAGAGGATAAAAGTAAATGGAACCGCCGTAGTTAGTCGAGTGCGTGGAGGAAAGTAATAGCGCGTGGAGCAGAGTGATAAATAAGAGAGAGAGAAATGAGGATGAACGAAATGAAAACGATTTTTTGGACAAAAGAAAGGTACAAATAGAAGAAGAGAAAATGGAACCGAACGAACGAACCTTGCGCTGAGAAGGGTTGAGTGAGCCCGAATACGGGTCCGGCTCGGGCTCACCGATCCACTTGTCTGCGAGGAAGCCGCCGCACTGCACGGAAAAAAAAAGTTTATTAGTAAAGGCGTCGCAGTTTAATGAAATTAGAGGAAGAGTGAAAGGGTAGATGGATGGAAAGAACGTACCAGGGTCCCGTACGTGAGGAGCTTGACGCCGTGCTTGGTACAGACGTCGGACATCCCGTGGAGCGGGCGTGTGTCGATCAGCGAGAACTAGGTGCGGGAAGCAAAGGATCAGAATTTATTATAAGCACAGTGAATTTTAATCCCCACGATTCAATGGATGAATGAATCAATGAATGAATGAATGATGCGAGGAGTGGTTGGTTGGTATGTAAAAATAACCAGTAATTAGAATAAATAGCCCACCTGGACCTGATTGGAGACAACGACGCCCGGGAACCGCGTACAGATCTCGTCGGTCCGCAGTGTATCGAAGTTGCAGAGTCCGAGGGCGGATATCAAGCCGTCTTGTTGGCATTGCGCTAAAAGTTCGACGGTGCGGAGGTAGTCTTTGTTGTCGTAGTCTTGCCAGTGGAACTGCGCGCCACAGTTATTATTAGTATAAACTCAAGTTTAAGTTGCGATTGAAGCAGAGAGAGGCGAACCTGGAGGAGATCAACGCGCTCGGTGCGCATCCGCTCAATGCGTTGGTGGACGGCGGCCTCCACGCTCTCCTTGGAGACCTCGATGGGCTTGAAAACACACCACTTCGTCGCGCCCAGAACTGATTCAGGGGTTTGCAGCGAGGCGCGGAATTGGCCCTAGACGAGGATAATTGATATGATTTCTGTTAGGTACCGCGACGAATTGAATTGCGCACGTATATCAGCTCAGCACTGCCGTGGTTGGTTAGTTACACGGATGGTTAGTTGCGAGGGACGTGAAACGCGGCGTACCTTCCGTAGTGGTCGGCTGGACGGGGAGGCGGGCATAGTGAGAACATTCCGGGCTGCGCAAGCAATAATGAAACATACCCTGGGTATCCGTCGTGAAACGTGGTCAGCAGGTGCGTCGCCGGTATCTGCCAGTGTACGTACCATGTCTACGGGACACGGTAAGCCGAGCTGAGAGAGAACCTGAAAAAAAAGACCCACCAAACGCCGTATGCCCGCGGTCGACGTGACGCCCCATTGCCTGGCGGATTTTGGAGACAGGCGCAGTCCCCCACGCATTGCTCGAGAGCTGCCACAGGCCAGTCCAAAGGCGGGGTGCTGTGAGTGGTCCGAGCTGGAAGGTTTCGTGGACGGTGGATGATTCGGAGTCGGAGGACATGGTGGTGGTGGTGGTAGGAAGCAAAGCAGGAAGCGTGACGCTAGTCACTGCGCTGAACGAGCCTCCAAGGACGATATCGATGCTGCATGTTAGAGCGCCCCTTCGTTGATGGCCGCGGAACACGATAGAAAGCCGGCTTCCCCTTGCGGATACCATGACTTCTAAAGGCCGGACGTCCGTCCAGGTAGACAGCCTCAACGCACATACATACGTCCATTTTTGCCTTCCGGGCGTCTATCCCCATCATTTTGCTTCGAGTCGCGGGTGACTCAAATCCCGGTAGGTAGGTAGATCCGGAATGATATGTACATTCGTCACCGAGTCGGTTTATAGCGACCGGCGACCGCGTTTCTATTTCAATTTTAGGGCGTGGAGTGCCAGCAGGAGCAAGTGGAATTAAGGTGGTGGTCCCGGCGATCATGAAGGAACTCGCTCACGTACGCGCGCTTAGTACGCTATTATTCCAGGGGCGCGTAGTCTCTTATTCCTGGTACCGACTTAGGTACCAGGTCTACGTATCACAATTGCAAACCCCGATCGTAGCGGTAACTTCCGGGTCCAGGCCTTTGATGGGCCCTTGTGAACCCGAAAATTCCAACCTCGATCGCAGCGGTAACTCCCGGTTCTAGGCCCCCCTGCATCTTAACGTCTGATTCATCATTCAGCGATCCATTCCTCCTCCTATATCTTAATGCCTCTATCTCACTCTTCTACCATGCCTGGTGGGCTGCCTTTTTTGTTCCAGTCTCGTGTCCTAATTTTTTCAACAGCCACAGATTTATCTGAGGTGTCAAGCCCAACCAGATGACTAAGGAAATTTGTGTAGATCCTGGGGACAGTCATTTGTTGTGCACATATTTATTCCCGCTATCTTTAGTGGGTTTTTACGGTGCTCGAAAACTGCAGTATCTCGTGTTTCAGAGCTGTCTTGTTTTTATAGACGTTTTTTTCCTTTCATGGAGACCCCTTTATATCGTTTTCATCCCTTGATGGCATCCCTTTCCGTCATTCGCCGCTTTCTTCCGGCGTCTCCGATACTCGAGACCGCCCATGTTGCTCACCATCGACGGATGCAACCCTCTGTCCTTTTCGCATTTGAATGCCCGCCACACCATGATCTCCGCGTGACTTTGCTCAGATTCTGTCGTGACCTACCCGTGGACCTTTTCCTTTTGCTGTCTCAGCTGGCGACGCGTCGGGTCCTTTGGTCTTTCTACTGGAATCTCACTGCATGTTGTCGAACATCTATCCCTCGACGTTGTTCTTGGGATGAACTGAGGTACTTCTCTTCGAGACTCCCTGTCTCGGCAGGTATCACAGTTTGGGATGCATTCGATGCATGGGTCTTCTTTGCGTCTCGTCTGATCCCATTCCCCTCCACTTTGTTTCCCTGCTCTGAGCAGGCTTTAGATTCATCCTCGCCGGCCTCCCCCCTCCTGCAGCAGGTCTGCGGCTCATCTTTCTACTTTGGCTCTAATCCGCAGCTCATTCAAATATCCCAGTCATTCCCGGTCATGTAGTTTGCCTTCCTCCACCTGGAGTCAATCACGCATCTTATATGGTCTCTACGGGATGATGCGATTATGTTCATGTACCTTTTCAGCTTCGACAGCGCTCAGCCCATTTCTCTGGCCGAACGGAGGGAGTACCAGATCATGTACGTCTTCGAACTCTTGTTTGAGTTTCAGTGACACTAATGTGCCTTCAGATTTACACGGTTCAACTTTTGAATATAAACCTGTTAATTCTGAAACCCTGAATTTTATAACCTGAATCCTTCTTTGTCACCTTGGAAATCGTTCAATCCTCTCCCTCCCCGTTTCCGACAGCTGCTTTTTCCTTTACGTGCAGTGCAGTTCACCACGAAAAAGGCTGGATAGCGGGCCCTGCCGCGCAGCGGGCTACCCAAGTTATTAAATTGAGAGTTCAGGGTGATAATGGAGTGAAATTCAAGCAAGCTACATGTCTGATCTCTCAGTCAAGTATGTTATTGCATTCACCTCAGAAATCTGTTGCCTTTTGAGCCTGTTCAACTACTTCAATGTAACACAATTAATTTGGCATCCTGGCACAGCTTGAACGTTGCAAATCAGAAACCCGACTTACTGACTTCTTTGCTACAAAACAGTTGCACACGCATTTATCGTGTTTTCCTCGGGTTGTTTGGCTCTTTAAGCGACCCGTTTCTGGCAGGAGGTACCAGGACATGCCCGGAGGGCCTTAAGAATAAACAGACGCTACAACAAAAGTTACTCGTACCTCGTGTGTTGTAGTCTGTCAGATCCCTGATCGGTGTGATTGGAAGTCGACCTTATTATGTAAGCTCAGATTTCTCGGCTCTCTTTCACACATTTAGGGTGAATGTGAGGGATTTATTTTGTCAGATTATCACTCAATGAATCAGAATAGAAATTTCTCTCACTCAAGTTTTTAGCAGAAGAGCACAGGCGAAGAGATCAAATTTGATGGACCGTTACCCGGCCCTTTCATTCCACGAGGATCATGGACCCGAAAGAAAAATCTGATGAAACAGATCTATTAAAAATAAAAATAAAACTCATTTGGCCTCCTATACTTCTGAATCCATGCCTCTGGAAGCGCCACAGAGCCCGAGCCAAAATTTAAACTCCGCACTTTACGTAATAAGGTCGACTTCCAATGATCGGGCGCGGTTAAACTACAGACTAAGAGGCGCGCGCGCGCCGGGAGTGTGGTCTGCGTAGCTTTGCTGATCTTAAGCACTAACGGAAGCCTACATAGATACTAAGAGGAGTATCACATCATCAGCTTGTAGCCTAAACAGTACAACTACTGAAGCGGTTAACATACCGGTTCACAAAAAAATTGCGCGTGAAAGAACCACCGGTGTATTTTGTGCCAGAAATACGAGACAATACAACCAGTCACCCTCCTCTCATCTCACGTACAGGTTACGGCTCGCTCATGATAAGCCTTCAGGTGTATGTAGTTACAGCAGTGTTGTGTAGTAGTACTGCCCGTGTGCAAGTCAGGTCCACCGGCACTGTCCATGGTCATTGGTGGCTGGTCAGGATCTCCAGTGGTGGGATGGTAGCCCCGCTGCCTCTGGACACTTTGGTCGTACACCACCGGTTGCATCCCGGTCTCCCGGGACTCCTCAAAAACGTGTCCCTCCGCGCTCGACACGTCTCCAGGGTATCAAGGAATGGAAGCACACATTTGAAGAGACCCAGGCAATGGTTATCGATGAGCTAAAACTCACCTACACACCCGACGACTGGCAGATCCATCTTATTATCCGAATTCTGCGTGGATATGACTCAATCTTCCTTGCTGGGACAGGCTATGGAAAGAGTCTGATTTTCGAGGCTGTTGCTGTTCTGGGAAGTAAGGTGTGCAGGAATACGGGAGTTGTGGTCGAGGAGCGAGGTACGCGAAAGACAGTAATTTTTCAAATGGTCACGTCACACTTGGTCACTAATCAAACGCGTCGCGTCACGCTGCCCGATTCGGCCACGAAACTTGTAGCGCATTTTTTGAACGACGAGAGATGGTATGGACTCAATTCTTGCTGAGAGATCTTCTAGAAATAATATTATGAGTTGATCGAGCCCACAAAACCTGAGTATTTTAAAAGAAATGTGGTTGGTTTGCTGGTAATTGATGGGGCAGATGGTCGCTCAAAGTCAGGATATAAAATGGGAATGGCAACATGTCCTGCCAAACCAAATAGCTGGGCATATGCACTACCATCGAATGAATAAAAAATTTGTTCACACCAAGGGAATCGGACTTGAAATGGGGGAAAAATCCGTCCAAGAACACATGCCCTGTTTTCACGAGTTTGGACCAAGCCTCTCTCCGAGAATCGCCGGCTTGCCGGCGTGGAGACAGGATTGCTCCGAACCTATCCTCAAACTGGTGGTCGGCAACGCTGCCGGAAATCAGTGATCGCAGAACCGGTATTGCCGCATTTGGAAGGTGCCCCCTATTTCTACCACTTTTTCGTCCACACTTCGATGGTCTAAAGAACCCCTCTATTGACAACCAAATGTCATTTATATTTACCAAGCATTGCTTGGGTCTGAACTTGAGGCCAAAACCAGAGCGAATCTGAGATTTAGCATACCCACCCTCGGTCGGTACACCTAGAACTCCTGGTCTCAGTGGCAGGTCTTAGCTCCAAACTTGGTACGCAGTACATACCTTATATAAGTGAGAACAAATTGATTATAGCGGATTTTTCATATTCGTGTGGGTAAGGTAGATATAGAGGCAGTTATACCCGCAAAGCACAGTTTGACATATATACAGGCCTTAAATTAAAATTCGGCTTTAATCATTTTGAAAGGTTGGGCCATGCCATTATTCAAGTCCCTACAAAGTTTCTGTGAAAGTGGCTGTAGGACTCAGACCAGAGGCCGACCACTGATTCCGCACTTGTCGGAGTTTGAATTTGGCACAGTGAGTCAAACCGCCGTGTCAATGCAAATAAACCCACATCCATATAAGAAATGAGGACGACATGTCCCCAGTACACAAAAAGGTTTGTGTCTCGGGATAACTGTACTGGCTCCTGGGGATCTACATGATGTCATTGCTCCACAAATTCGTTCAGATATTGAAAATTTCTAGGGCTGGGTATTATATCTAATCCCGGATGTAATTTACAGTATCAATTCAGGGGGGGTCTGGTATCTTAAAAAGGCCTTGTAATTTACCGTAATTTACAGCGCCGCAGGCCCGAATTTTTTACCGTAATTTACAGTAAAAAATGGTTGTAAAGTTTGTAAACTATGTAAATTACGTGTAAATTTTACCATCCACCATCATTCTTGCCCCAGGACCCACTGCTGGCACACCTTCTGAGGAGTAGCTGGGGTGCTGCGGGCAGTGGAAGCAGTCGGCTTGGTCGTATCTTCGGGGGCATGACGAGCCACAAGGGCAGGTTGACAAGTACCTTGATGGCGAGATGGTACACATCAAATGAATAACAACTGTCCCTTCCTGGGTTTCCGAGTTGGCCTCGTCCTCCTCGAGAGCGGTATGACCCTATAGATATTTCTGATTATCAAAATCATCCACTAGATGGCAGTTCCGCCGCCGGAAAGACTCGCCCAGAGCTTTTTGAACATATATACCACTCCAGAAGCAACGACTGGCCTGTGGGAGTGAGCTAGGTCGGCTGGAAGATCCCAGAGGAATTTCAAGAAAATTACAAAAATTACATCCCAAACTGGAGGTCCCTGGTAAGAAATGTAAATTACATGTAATTTACATGTAATTTTTTGGTTGTAAATTACAGAGCCATTTAATACCCGGCACTAAAAATTTCTCCTTATTGCCATAGATGGGAATTTTGCCGTGATTGCCGAGGAATGAACATCTTATAAAATGAACATGTGCGGTGACAGGCAAGGGGGACCAAAGATAAGAAAAATTGATATCACTTACAATTTTTTTTCTGAGAGGGTCAGTGGACCCCACTGTTGAGTTTCCGCCTCCACGTGAGCTCCCAAATTTGGAAATTTGATGGCGGCGAGATCAGCACCTTTCGAGCTCCGCTACACCAAACAAACAATGATCGTCACTGTCACTGGTCAGCCTCCCTCTTCTCCCATCGCCGCTACCATAATACCCCAAGCTTCATGGCATCCGTGTATGACTCGCTCAGATTGGGGACCTGAGCCCCCTCGTCGTTGAAAGCCACCCCCAATGGCTCCTCCGTTCTGCCCCCGAGCTGCTCAAGAATTCGGGCTCATCCTGTCGAGCTGCCGCCGGTGCCCTGCCTCGGCGCTGATACGGCACGAATTTGTGCAGCCATGTAATCATGCATTTTTGCATTATTAGTACGTTTACTAGTACCTCTATCCTGGTGATATACAATGAGAGTCAGCGTAAGCTCCGAGCGGCTGATTGAGTATTAAGGATGCAAATGGCGGTAGGGCCTCGGGTGTGTTACGACTCGGTTCTTTTACCATTGGGAATCAGTATAACAACTCAAGGGCCCTCGGAGGTCATTGGGCTAGATACCATACCAAGGAGATAATATAATGAAGTCTGGACGGCCACTACATTTGAGCGTGGAACATTTACTACCCCTGCGGGACCCCCGCGGGCTCGGAAACCCATAAACATTGAAGTAGAACCGCGACCATAGGAACTTGTAGGCTGGAGCGCAGGGCTATGGCCCCCCGCGGGCCGCCTCGGGAAACCCCGAGGGCAATCAGAGCGCGTACCCTCGGCACGGTAGAAACATTAGAGTCAGCGGAATTGGTGAACGGTGAAATGGTGACTCTCGAAGCAACAGTGAAATGAACCAGAACGCAAAATGCTAATGCTAAGTTGGACAAGATCCAACTAACTAACACCAACACTAACACTCCAATCAAATCAACCAATCTCCTCTCTTAAATGAGTGTCAACGGTGTGAGTTCGGGGTTTTAAGATCGTATAGACGACCCTAGAGCAAGTTGTACTCGTAGAATTCTTCTGACTGAGTTTGTCTCGACAAGATTACTCGGTCTCGACGCAAGTCTGTTCTTATAGTATAGGTCTTTGTCCAAAGGACAGTGCGGCAAATGATGAACAAATGTGTGTGTTTTACGACCAAAGGTCAGATTTGTTGTCTGTTAAGACGGTAGGGTTGCCCCAAGGTAGTGTTGATACAAGATCTCAGGTAGGTTTCGGTCGAGAAGACTTTCAAATCCAAATCTTTGATCTATTGGTTCTATCTCAGTGTCTAGTGGGCTAACCCCGAGCGACCCTACTCCGCTGATACACCGCGACAACGGGGTACCTCCGGCAATATGTGCTACCTTGTCTCGACAATCCTGCCCGTATTTATACCTAAATCCAAAGTCCCTTACTCCATGCTAATTACTCATATCCCGACCACCGGAACCGCGAATTCCCACAGATTTCGAATGTAATCCCTCTGATTGGTTGGTCGAGGAGTCATCTCGACTCATGAAACTGCTCAGTTGGTTGAGTCTCGAATTGGTTCCGTTTTCCTACTATTCGTCTGTTCTTCGTCAGTAGCTCTATGTCCCGAGCTCGCAAGGGTCTTCTTCGTCTCGACAGCCTTCGTAGCTTGAATACGGTATCCCTAATTATATGGTTGTCTCGAACCCTTCTTGTATAAACTCTTGTTCTTGGTAAACTTCGGATCTCTCCGTGTCTAAATTTGGATGTTACTCCGTTTCCGTAGAATAACATGTGAAACTCTAGTCCGGATCTCGTCGGACTTGACGGTCTGGGCCCACACGTGATCTAACGCGTCGTGGTCTCGATGCCAAATAGATGCAACTTTGGTCTTGTCAATCATTTCTGAGCGACTTCGGTTCGCCTGCGCGCGGTATTGTGAATTTCCTTCCCTTCTCCTTGGTATGTGTCCTAGCAAACAGCCTCAAGCCTTCTGATGACTTGGTTTCTCTGTCACGAAGTCCGTCTTGGCCATGCAATAAGCCCGATCTTGGCCCCATTTGTGAAGGTACCGCCATAGGGTCTTCCACATTGTCTCGACAGTGCTAATAGACTTGTAGGCTACTCGTTTGGAGCTCCCGAAAGCCTCTTGTATATAGAGAACGCGTGTTTGACTACTAGAAATATGCAAAATGCGCAAATTCCTGTGTACTTGATTACACGGCTTATCATCTCCCCCATTCTTTAATTTTGACCCTCCCGGGTCAACTGGTATTGTATGTGCAAGGTCTCCTTGGCCTTTCAATATTTTTATTGACTTTAATCCGCGTTGTGTTACATTTTTCACACGTCATGACGGAGTTGACTCTCAGTTGACGCGAACACGGAACCAAAAGTCACGTGATCGCGGTCTTGCCTATTCGAGACCATCAGCCTATTCAATCGGCTAATGATCGACATTGATCTGCCTCGGACACATCCTCGAATTGTCACTCCGCTGTTCTACTTCTTAGACAGGTGAGTTCTCCTGTTTATAAGGTCTCTGATGATACCCCACTTTGTCTTGACAGCTTTCTTGCCCATAACGCCCCTCAAGGTTCGTCTTGACTTTAAGGTTTGTTAGGCGCTTCTTTTTATGTCTGTTATTTTTAAAATAACTGATTTGTATTGCGCTTCTTGGTGAAAAACGCAGCACGGCCTTTAATTTTACAGAGGCTTCCCTTGACTCGGGACCCACATATAGTGGCGAGTCAAGTGCGCAGCCCATCAATTTTCTTCTAGTCTTTTTCCACCACCCCGCTGTTACGCCCCGAATTCAACCTCTTCACTCGCGGCGCGCGCGCTTCCTCGACGCCTTCCAGCATGGAGGCCGTCCCTCCCTCTGGTCCTTTGACTTCCAACTATGTTATCCGCGACTCGGACGGTCGCTTTCTTGACCCATACCACCACCTTCGACGTCCCGAGTTCGAAATCGTTATCCCGTTCCTTCTCGACAAACACAAAATGGCGACCATGGATTCAGGTACCGCGTACATCATTTTCCACAGGATCATGAGTCCTCTGGTACATTTACTCCGATCTTTCTTCAATATCTTGTACTTATTTCTTCTAGAATTCTCATGCTACAGAGTGGGAGGGGCGCGACATGCCCCAGGAAGTAAAAGACTTCCTTTACCCACTTCGGCTCTTCTTCAAGAAGTTCGACAGAGGGACGACTCAGCGCCTCAAGCGTATCATCCCTCCTGGTCGTGAACCCGTTCTTCCTGTAAGTTTTTCTTTTTCTTCCTGATTTCTTTCTTATATTCTAATCGCCGTTTCACAGTGGTATCGTCTGGGTGACGACTTTCAAATTCCACCAGCGACCAACTTCTACAAACGCCGGGCTAAGAAGAAGCTTAGCGCTCCATTGCCCCCTGCCTTGCAGTCTGCGGCGGCGCCTTCAACATCGACACCAGCGACTTCAACCAAGAAGTCTAAGTCCTCGACGACGATAACGCCGGTTTCGGGGAAGACTGGGGCCGCCAAGACCTCGTCTTCTGCCGTGGCTGGCCCCTCGTCCATCTCTACGCACCCTGCGCGTGCTCATTCATTCGGCGCGTCGACCTCAACGCCGGCGCAATCCAAACCGTCCAAACCAAAGCCTAAGCCGCGCCCGCCTGTTTCTCCTCCCGCGGACGTTGCGTCCTTTCAAGAACCTCTCGACGAGACCCCGCAACGTTCAACCATCGTTGCTAAGCGCCCTACCGCCGACGTTCAGGTAATGTTTCTACTCATGTCTTCTTTATTTAGGCTTACACCTTTCTTTAGCACGCTTCCTCTTCAATGCTTGCGCCTTCCGTCCC